>DWQX01005904.1:0-12183 GCA_018245475.1 Pharmacophagus antenor
TTAAAGAAATCAAACGTTATACAATTGTGTGAATTTTCCTTGTTATTCTGAAGTATAATGGCATTCCGTTTTATTACTATATCTCACTGGTAAATTTATTAAGCGTTAAAGTTAAATTTATTTACAAGATCAGATTTGAGATTGTTTTTTTTTTAAATATTACTTTTACTTCGACATGTCAGTGTTATTTTTTTATACTCTTCTCCCTAACATTTTAATCAGGGTCCCGGTAGTTGTTGGAAATAGGTTGCTCCAGTCTCTTTCATTCTTTTTTACTTTTTTAATATCATACTTATATTTATTACAAAGTTACGAAGTTGATATTATTTCTTACCGCTTTTACACAAAATGACCTCGTTTCTATTAAAATTATCGATAAATATGATCTAAACCAGCTTTGACAGTAAATATACGAATAAATTAACGATTCGCACATTTTTAATTTATATATTTTAACACTAAAAACGGTGGAGTGGAATCTGTTAAAAAAATCACCTTTATGCAATATGCTATATAGCGGTGATTACTGTAACTAATGCTTGTGTAACTTACGGTAAAAAAAAAAGAGAGTTGCAGGACTGTAAACATTAAATGGTTATACCACCTGATCCGCCCTACGAAGTTACTTTGGAAAAGCGTACATTTACGTAACCCGTTCATTAAATGCTTACTAGTAAAAGATAAATTCTGCTAATGTATTAAAAAACCCTAAGTTACTGCTTACAATATCGAGTACATATAAGCGAAGGCCCCGCCAAAATTGGTCCAACTATTTCGGTGTTTACCCGGAATACATAGACACAAAATAATTTCCAATTGTCTTTTTCGATATTAGTGCCGTTTATATATTATATTAAACTTTTATTAGCTGTTAAAACTTTGTATAATAAAAGTACACTTTTATCATGATTATGTTTATAGGGAAGTATGTACAAACACCTTTCATTAGTACCGTTTCTATTGATCTCATTATACAGAATTGTAATTTTTTTACACTGAAGAGAAAATGTTATGACTTGAATTTGTAAGCAAGAGGTTGCACACTAAAAAAATTATTCCTTTTTGATTTAAGATTTGTTATTTGTTTGTCAGTTTACACATAAATTAATAAATAAGATTAGAAATGTGTCGAATCGTAAAACCAAAACGTTTTTATTTAGATAATTACTCAAGCACCTCTCGTTGTTGACAAAACTGAATTAACAATGGCTGATTGTCACATTCTGTTTTTATATAAACAATAAAAATAACTGTAAACAGGGATTGCACAATGTAAGAGTACCGGATGCATATTTCTTTGTACTGTTGAAATTTGTAAAATAAAAACTCTTAAAATAAGCAACGCAAAATATACTATTTTTGAAGGACAACATAAAGTTTTTGGTTATATTTTAATGTATTTCTAGTATAAATTATTATTTAGTTGAGCAATTTTGATATTTATCAATTTTTTTTAAATGAGCATTTGTAAAACTTGTCTTCATGAAATTAAACTAAAAAGTTAATTATTATTATTATTTTCTTTCTGTTTCATAGTTTCTTTTTAACTTCAATCCGATTATTTAATATAAAATTGAACATCTATTTTATCAAAAAATTAATTTAGGACTTTGTTATTTTAGGTTTAAATATCTTCGGCTACTCTGTAAAATACACTGGGATTATAAATGAATTGTTATATAGTACAAGGATAACAGACAAACAGAGTTCATTTAAATAAATTATAATTTTCTTGAAGTTTAAATAAACGACATATATTGTGGAAGAGTACTTGTATGTTATTTACAATGTTTCAAGAATTCTTTATAAACCTGAAAACAACTAAAGTATTAAATTATTAATTTCATATTCGAATAGATTGTTGTGGTGTGTTGCTGTTTGAAAGCAAATATTCTATCTTTTTAAGTCAACAAAATGCAAAGTGAAAACAATAAAAAAACTTTACGCGAACATCACCATTGTTAAAGGTTAGTTAGCAAATACGATGCGTATAATCGTCAATAATCTTTCTTTGCCCAGACTTCGAGACGTTTTCAAGGAAAACATGTTGTTTATGTGGCACTACTTACGCACGTCCAAATGATAATTAAATAAAAAAGAAATACTTGCCAATGCTCGGAACTAACTTCCCGATTACTTTGACAGTTGTATAAATGGCGCGAATAAATCTGTCAATACTTTTGTTGAGTACATTTTTTTGTGAAATACAATTTCATACAGTGATAATAGTAGCTAACAGTAGATGTTATTTTTATCAGACAAATTCGTTTTACTTTTTGTGTGCATTGTAGGGTATTACTTTACGAGTCAAATCCTTTGATCGGATCCATAAAACTACGGTGTGTTCACGTCCTTATTACAAGATAATTTAATATTTATGTTTAAAATTTTTACATATATATTTCATTTACGTTATATATATAAAGTTACAATACTGTTATGGCTTGATGTAATTATATTTTTCTGACATGGTTATTAATGCAAATACCTATGATTCTCTAATGACATTAGTTTCAGATAACACAAAGTGAAGTTATAATACCCAAAGCATTGGTGAATTCAGAAACTGGATTGTAGTTAATTTAATTCAGAAAAAATCGGTTGTCTTCATTTCGAATAATGTCTTAAATAACTTTGATAATTTATTTTTGGATTTAATAAAAAAAAAACAAATTGAAAAACGGTTTCTCTATAGTTAGCATAGTTAGCTAGATGTTATAGACAGTCGATGTAATATTTTTCTAACAAATAACTAATCTACAATCTTTCTTCATGTTATGCGGCATTGTAATGTTGACAGAGCTTTGCCTTGACAGTAGGTTCACATCGTCGTGTGATCGTGAACGATTATTGGTTAATACGATCATCAATGTGGTCGGAAAACCACCGCCACCTTGACGAGTCGGGTACCAGTCAACTAACTCGTCGACCATTTTGATTTAACAATGATTATATTCATTCATAACGGCGGAAGTTAATTATGCCATTGTTAACTCCTTTTCCGTTACGTTAATAATGATTTTGACCTTAAAAAAAGGGAACCGGTTTCCCACGTGCTATTTATTCCTAAACAAATTTAAATTTTACTACTAAGACTGTTGTTTGCATTACAATTGTGATGCAAAAAGGTAAGCTTAGTTATCATCACTTTAATAATTTACTATATAATTCACATCCCATGGTGTCCAAAATATAACGCAGTTATGTTTACACACTTTGTATAGTTTGACGACAGTTATACATACTGAAATGTAGAAAGGTATTAAGAAATAATTGTTAATACAATAATTTTGGCGTAAGAACATTGGGGGTGTTAGCCGGTTTAAGAAAACTTTACCACCATTCAAACGCCCACTACTCATGTGGCTCGGGAATTGAAACCTAAATCTCCGTATACACAAGCCATAAGCCACTATGTTACGGAGGCAAACAATCGTAGAAACGCTTTCGATATAAAGTTGTATATACTTACATGTATCCGAAAATGTTGTTTCTTCTAGGGTTTCGTAACCAAAGGGCGTCAAACGGAACCCTATTATTTAGACCGCCGTCTGTCTGTCCGCGGACCCTATCTCATGAAGCGTAATAGGTAGAAAGTTGAAATTTTCACAGATTTTGTATATCTATTGTTACTACAGCAACAAAATAAGCGAATCGTAATCTTATAAGCGTTTATGGTACGAAACCGTTTGTGGTGTGCGTCTGACAGGCACTTAGGTATTTATTTCTTTATCTATGAGAATATTGACTCAGGCATACGACCATGGCCCATGAAAAATGTCCATAAAGCTAATAGTGTTAAGAAGGAACAGACTCATGTATAATTTCTTGGTAAAATCAATATGTTCTGTTTAATAAACTGGTGGAAAAAGCGAACTATATCTAATATAAATTCTTTTTATTTCTTAAACCCGATACAGAATTGCAGTTGAAACTATTGCAGTAAATATTTACATTTGAGATATTCCACAAGTATAATATAGATTTACTCTATGGATGTATGACAATTTATTTATGCTTATGTCCCTAACACTTAGACTTATCAAATTACATGCATAATAGTTTTTTTTATGAAGTTGTAATTCAACGTTAAATAAATTAAAAGTATTTTTATGCTTTAAATAGAAGGCAGTTTACGAAGTAAACTTTTATGAAATATTGTCGAACGGTACTTAAAGATTGAGTGTTATAATAATTTTATGAGTGGAAAATTTTAAATATTCCGACACAGTGAGCTCGGAATAATAACTTAAAAGAAAATATGAAATCACTTAATAACGTGCATTTAATTTTTCATACCAGAAAAATATATTCAACTGCATAAAAAAGCTAGGTTTATCGAAGAATAATATAATAGTTATGCTGAAATGGTGTCAACATTATTTTGCATGAAATTTTTGCCTAAGAATTTGTTAATATAATAATATCAAAATTATACTAGCAGTGGTCAACAAAAAATCACATACAACCCTATGTTAATGTTTTCATTTGTAATCCTTATTTAATAAGTAAATTGAGAAGAATTCTGTCTTACCGCGATAAGCAAAGAAACAAGTTTTTTTTTGCTGCAGTTTCTTGGGAAATACATACACAGGATTGTACGTGATTTGATGTTCATTTTATTGGTTAATGAGTCAGCCGCCGTGTGAGCTGATTCAAATAAAATTACGACTCGACGTGAAAGAATTGAACGGCCAGTGTCGGCCATTTTCTTTTTCAGTTAAATTATATCTATATTTCTCTTTTACTTGTATTATTTACAGTGAATATAGCGACTATAATATAGGATGGATTAATTAATATAGGACTGAGGATGTAGAACATGCTTTTAAAAAATTGCAATTTTTAAATGAGTGAATGAATGTATTTTTTTATGTTCTAGCCAAAATTTGTACAAGCGGTCCAAATGGAATTTGAATATAAAGACAACACAGTCCGGAAAAATCTGTGGAACATTAATTTAATTAATAAACACTTTCCAGATCTTGTTAAAACGGGTTTAGAGAAATCATAGTAATTTATAGCATAAATTTTATCTATGTATTACCATAGACATATTGCACTAAGATGCAAACGAAACGTGTTTAGTGAAAACGAAGGGAATAAATTTTAATATTTTCTTTACAGCTGCTCATATGGCATTCTTAAAGGTTAGAAAGTAGAATGAGTAATACTTAAGGTTAACTATGAGAATATAATCGAAGTGGACTAGTTGTAAAAGACACAGTCCTTATTCAAATATAAAGTAAATATTTCAGAAAAAAAACTACAAGATGTATTAATTAATCTTCGTCTTAATAGGCTCAAAAACCCATAGCTCTATTATCTTTTAAACATAATAATTGAGAAGTAAACTAAGGTACTTCTTGATGGGCAGTACTATTTCTTTATACTTGTCTAAATATTTAATTCCACACCACAATCTACTATGAATGGCAGCTAGTTAATATGAAGTCTCTTTATATTTATAAATCTGTAGTAATTTATATGTAATTTGATAACTGTAAAATAGATTCAGAGTTCCTACAGTTGTTCAATCTAAGCGATACTATTTCTCTACAAAAATATTTTATTAACTCTAACACCCATTCTAACATTGAAAATGTTATTCCCCATCTGTCTAATGAGGAAAAATGGTTTCCTGTTATCGTACACGAGGATTTTACGGATTATTTTTAGAATAGCTCTTAAATTATTCAATTTGTTTAACTTCTTACAAGTTAAATTTTATTAGTTTAAATATTTTTTTACATTGTTAGTCGATACTGCAATATTAATATATCTCGATGTTTAGATTAATGACTAACGATATTTAATGTTTACATAAATCGCTACATTTATGATTTGCGAAAAAAAAGAGTAATTTTTTTTTGAAATCACATTTATAATTATATCCTTTGGCAACTTCGATTACATTTTGGCATTTTGAAGCGTGCTTAATTAAAAAAACTACTTTTCATAATAATTATGACGAGGAACATTTATAAACAAATTATAGAAGCATTTATTCTCTAATGAATTTTAACACATGCTCTACAGTGTTGTGAAACATCTATTTACACATTATTAAATATCTATAACACAAAAAACTTATTAACATTACGTTTACCTCATTTAAGTACATACAAAATGTGGCTTTTGAGCGTTACACACATTTGACAATTATAATAGTTCTGCGGGAATATGTAACAGTTGGTTTATCACTTTTTAAATATTCATAATTTTTTAAATATGGATGATGGCAAAAATATATGAGACCCAATACCTTAATTTTAATTGATATTTCATTTTGGTTAGATCTGTAGAATTTCTTAAATTATACCAATTATAACTACTCTATGTTTATTTATTAGGCTATTCAATTCTTATGTTACAAACATTGTTATTTATTAAAAATCAGCTAAATGTTGTTGAATGTATTTATTAGCTTAATAATATGATTCAGGTAAATAAATCTTGAAAGGAATGTTTATCTATATCGCTTTTCATAGTCAACATGGTATAAAATGTACATTAAAGTTTTCACAAATTGGAAAGCAGTTTGTATAGAAATAACTAAAAACAGATGCGAATGTCTGATTCAACATATACAAATTATTACAAACAACTAATAGTGTATTAACCATAATAAAAATAAATAAACGTAATTTTCAATGATTATAAATAACCAACCGTATATACATATTTTTTTATATTGGCAACATATTTAAATTCAAAATTCCGCCGTATCAAATTTCAATAATGCTTAGCGTTTATTTATGTTCTCAAAGTTTTAATTAAATCGTTCAGAGGCCTTATATTCGATTCTATATTGTTTAAAACTTGATTCTTAGTGGTTACAAAGAATATAACAAGCCTATTTACATTTTCCAACTAAAATATACGCAAAGGCAAACTAATACATAAATATTAGGTACACTCATTACATAATGACTATACCAATTATATTAGTCTTATTTTTAGTTTTATCCTTCTACCATATTTTCTACAAAATATTAAGATGACAATTTGTTTACATAATTATAATTATTTTAACAATTTTTTTTAATAAATATTTAAGGACGTAGTGGAATGATGAAAAATAAGACAGAAGTTAAATAAGGTTTCATTACAAATATCTGCAAAATTTTAGTAAGGACAGATATTTAGTAAGTTTTATTTTCGAAATATGTTCACAATATTTTCTATAGCTGCCGTTACAATTGTTTAGATGGTTAATGACTTTTATTTTTTTATTTAAAATATTTGAAGTTTTATGCCCTCCTGATAACCTAGGAAATAAAAATAAATATTTTCAGTTTGATAGGCAGTTTGGTACAGGGAGAACTTAGAACATAGATAACTCGCAATGGTATTACCCGAAATGTTTTTGGTACGAGCGAGCAGCGATTTCTAAATACACAATGATTTTAAAAACCGTACTACATAACAGCATAAATAGACTTTGCGATGGTAAATACATATACAATCTCTTGGAACGAAGACTTATAAATGATTCAATACAATTACTTCAAAATACTATCGAATTCTATGGTCCTTCGAGCCGGATTAATTTTTGTACATGTCGGCCAGAACCTTCTCCATGGGCGTGTGGCCTATTGTCTTCGCAAAGAACTCCCTTTCCAGGTGGTGCGGGGTGACGTGCCGCAGCAGCGGCAGCAGCAGCAAGAGGCGGCCGAAGCGCGCGGGCGCGGCGCCGTGGGCAGCCCTCGCGTGCGTCATCAGCATCACCTGCGCCTGGTCCTGCAGGTTCTCAATCTGCAGCGGGTCTTTCAGGCCGCGGGTTTCTGCGATAGGCGAACAGCGAGATAAACATTTTAATTTACTTCATCAGCAACGAGCTGACACTTTATCTCAGTTGATAAATGATATTAAAATCAATATAACATTCAGTTTAATTTTCTTAATATCCGCTTTTTTTAATCGCTTCACGTGGTGTTGTCAAACTCGTAACATCTGAGGATGCCACGTGTGGCGAGACGCGTTGACATTGTATTTTCGTCGTATTGTTTTGTGATTTAGCAAAGCGGAAAATATGAAAACAGTTTTTGTTTTAATGAGTTATGGAGTAACCGCAAAGTACCGCTTGGACCCAAAAATTATAAATGATATTATGTAAATACTAAATCAACGATGAAGCATGCTAGTCCAAAATAGTCCATGGCGTTCACGTGTATGACTGTTACGGCGAAAGATAGACATTGGGGGTGGTAGCTAGCCGGACGGTCTCGAAAAAATTCTACCCTCAACTATTTACTATAAACAATAATAGTTAAAAGTTTCGTCAACAGATGGCATTTTAAAAAAAAAAATAGCATCGCGATTTTTTTCATATATTAAGAATTATGTACATTAACATGTTGATACGACCCACCAGTGAGTGATGAGCATGTGGCCGACCTAACTGCGCCGGCGACGACGTGTTCAAAAAATGCAGGGTCCCGTACAAAACGTTACTCACCTGATTTGAATAGTACGATGGCTTTCATGCAAGCGAACTCAGCCGGGTCCACCAGGACGGCTCTGTATCGCGCCAGCACTTCGCGCAGGCGGCGCAGGGTTGCTGAGTTTATGCCGTTTTCTGTTAAAAATTATATTTCTTAACGTCAATTGTCTATGACGGTTTATGACGTTTAGTGACAATGAGGCCAAAGATGGGAACACGTGCTCGCCCGGAATAGGATCCCATATTTATGACTAGCGTAACAACACGCTGTTATGACGAGAGAATGACGTTATGGGTGGTAGCTAGTCAAGTCCCAGATTCGACTCCCAGGCCGCAGTTGTAGAGGATTATGGATAGTGGTAAGCGATATTTTTCAAACACGCCCCGCTAGCTACTACCCCCAATATAATTCGTTCGCTGTTACAGCACATTTGTGTTCCGGCACTCAAATTGTGAGCCAGAGTTTTCTATGCGAGCACAGTTCACCATTTTCATTTTTTCCTTATTGTTATATGTGTATGATTTTCTCCAACTAATACATCGAACTTTATAATCTATCACACATTGATTTAACAAAAAAAAATGATAAAAGTGATGCTAAAATTTTCTTGGTTCTCCACGGTCATCATTGTATCATACGAGATCGCTTATATACACACATACAACCGTGTTGTAAGCTATATCTGTGATATATAATCACAATATCAATAAATAAATAAATAAAAAAGAAGTTGTATCAGTTACCTTGGTCCGTCTGCTCACTGCCGAATAAAGCAGTGCAGGCGGTGTCTAAAGGCAGGCACCATTGGATCGCGTTCAGCAAGAACAGTTCGGACCACGCCTCCTCTAACAGTATTACCTTAGAAGAGGAACAAACAATAATCGATTCATTCCGAAGTAAACGGTATTGAATATATGACGGTAGACGCAGTTTATGAAAGAAAGGGATAGCAATACTGCGAGGTAGTGGCACGTGTGACATAAAGAAGCGTACGCTTTGTATCATTACGTATTTTCATACGAATGCGTTGCCAGAATGACATCTTTAGTGAAATGTAAATATAAGATATATAAATCTTTTTTTCGGGATTTTAAAATATATAACAGAATAATTAATAATCGACCTCAAACGGCACTTTATAACTTCTTTAAAAGTATAACATTAAGAAAATACGGGAAACGAAAGAAGCAATATACTAAAAATCATTTTTAATTTCTGTCTATCTATAAAAATATATAAAAAGTTTATTTAGTGCATAATCGTAACGTAACCATAAGACCATTTGTCTGTTTGGCAGTCTATCAGCAGGCATCTTATGATCCGTTATAAATAGAATTGAATTGAAAAAAGAAGTTGAAATTTTCACAAATTGTATATTCCTATTGCCGCTACAAAAAGAAATAATACTTACAACAAACATGATTTTATTAGCGTTTCTGGTACGGAATCCTTCGCGGTGCAAATTTCACTCGTGTTATTCCATTTATTTATTATAAATAACAAGATTTTAATCTTACTTGATCACGGAAGGCCAAACTGGCGAACGAGGGAAGGTTTTTCGCCCACTTAACCGCCATAAACAAAAGTCGTGCGGCCGTCTCTGCAGAGCTCTCCACACCCAAAGGTCTATAACATTAAAAAAAAGCCATTATCATTGTTTACTTTAATTTTTCAAAGTAAAATATTTATGGGGTATTACTAAGTCCGTCTTCAATCGTTACGAAAATATAAGCTATGAAAATTATTTTCAATACTATTCAGTTTTTGACTGTGAATAAACAAAAATATTATTCAGAAATTTGACATTTTCTTTCTTCGAAATGATGTCAGCTATTAACAAAAATTGTATGTATTAACGATTTATTTATCTTACATGACATTTACAATTATTAGATATAGATAACATTGTGACGAGTGAGTTCGAATTATTTTTTTATAGTAAGAAATTTTGTTCGAATTCTATAAAATTTTATGGAAGTACAGATACATAATTTTGTCGTTTTTCAAACACATATAGCGGAACGTAAAGCAAAAGCGAGAATTTAAATATTTTCTTTCAAAATGGGGGAAGATAAAAAGAATAGGTTCTAAAGCAATTTGTCTTACCATTTTGATTGACATCTTAACTTATAAACGAAGTGGTAACATAGCATTAAGTTACGTCATTGATCCTTGATTGTCTACATAGATCAGAGATCCGTAGTTATTTCTCGGAATGTAGGTAAACCTTTCTGTGTAATCTTACACCAGACACGATTGTAGTGATCAGGTATTATTAAAGGTCATTTTTGAAGGGCGACGTGACCAGGAAACTATTTTGATCGTATCGAAATCTACGGCAGCCCGATTTTATACTGAACACCTATTACTTTGTTGAATATATGTATAACAGAACGTATGCGATCACCCCGGCTTAAGTGGTTAGCCTACCAAGTGTTACTTTACTTTCAACCATTTTAAGTTGCTCGCCTATTAGAAAAACTGTGAGCAGGCCTTTTAAATAGTTACTAGATTATACTATATTCAAATATACGCGATTGATTCCGTCATAGTTGCTTAATTCTAAATTTAAATATCATGAAAATGTGTGAATTAAATTAATAATTAGTTTTTGTCTTGCGGTCCTCGACACCCTTACTAATACGTATTTGCAGCTGTTATAAAGAAAAGGTTGACTACCTCTTACCTAGAATAACCATAAAGATATAACCCCTCACCTATATGGCGGACAGTTCTGGGGATAGCTCGGTATGGCGGGCGGGGAATATGATGTGGAGTCTTCTTCGTTGGTTACGTCAATGCTGTCATCTGGAAATACGAAACTACGCGTTAAAATTATTATTATTATTTTGTGACGAATGGAATTTGTGATATATTGAATATCATTTTTAGACATTTGTTTTTAGTTCAATAGTAATAAATTAAAAATGAAAGTGAATAAATTAATATTTTCAAGTATTTCACTAATATATTCGTAAAGGGGGTTTTAAGTATTATCACGTGCATTTTTGATAGTGACGACAAGTGAATGCTCTCATGTACGTTTAGTTTGTAAAAGCATTACGTTGACTACCATAAAAAATTTATGTCAATATGATAAATCAATACATTATAGTGATAGTACCAAGATTTTCTAATTAAAATAAATTATTAGTAATAGTTCATCAAACGGCGAAATATTGCCCACAGCGCCATCTATTAAACGTCTTGTAGAGTTGCTTGAAATCGATAATTAATAGCTAATCCAATATTATTTATTTTATAACGACGATTCCGATAAAATGTATTTATATCAAACGGAGGTAATCTTCGTGGAAATAAGCATATTAAATTGGTACAGGTTGCGGAATTCTCTGTGTAATATTTTTGTTTTATCAACAATGGGGTAACAATTAACCTCTGTTTTATACGACATTAGGTGACAGTTAAAACGTATATGGTGAAGGCTGCTCGCTCAAACGACTTTGATAGCATGAACACAGCAAATGCTGTTATCACGGCATATTAAATTTTGTTTTCGTAGTTAACCCGTTAAGTTTGTAAAGATTCTACCACATCCAGACTCCACTAGTCATTTGGTCCCAGAATCAAATTCGGGACCTACATGTTATAACCCAGACAAAGTGATTCATTAAACCGTGTCTATACCAGACGAATATAATTTCCATAGAGAAATTTTAGCCATTGCATAATGTATTTGTGTGAATTTTGGAATTATCTGTAGTGAAGTGTGTTT
>DWQX01005905.1:0-12182 GCA_018245475.1 Pharmacophagus antenor
AATTTTTCTTTGTCACGTAATCTCTAAAAAAAAATAAGAAAAACAGGTTGTGGTTTTCATGTTTTCGAAATCCTGAACTTTGTGCACTGCAATTCTCGGTAATGTCAATTTATGCACTGCATTTTACGCACCTTCGAATTCATTCACTAAAATTGGCAGATACAAACCCTAGTTTTTAATTGTTTAATGCTGGGTTACCCCGAAATTTTTCTATGTTGTCGAGCACTTGGCCTGTTTTTCTGTTTTGTGTGCGTTTTTAATAATGAATTTGTTAAAATAAGGCAACATTCAATCTCTTGTCTATGGGCTCGTATTTAGTCCCTTTTTGTGTGTGTAGAGTAAAATACACTGCTCTAATAAATGTTACAGTTTTAAAATATAATAAACGTGCTTTAGACAAAATACAAATGTTTCTAAAGTCAGTCCACTTCCATTGTACGAACACAATATTCTGCGAATAGAATTATTAAAGTTAATACATATCTTTTACACCTAATTTTTTCCGTCGCCATAGACCAAATGGTCAACCCCTGCGTTGCAATATAGACCACTTTGGGTATCACATATTTAAATTACAGAGCACATATTTTTGCGACCGTTCGAGGTGGCTGACAACGTGCAACTAAATAATTTCTGTTGAAAGAAAATCTTTTTTATTAATTCATCGTTCTACTTATATCGAGATCTTTGTTTTCAAAGGTCCGTTAAAATTACAACGTATTCAATGACACGTAATACAAAAAAAATTCATGAAAAAATGTGGTTAATTAACTAAGATGCTTACTTGGAATAAATTTCCTGACATTCTCGTAGTGGGTACACGTCTAGCATGGCGAAGGAGAGTATATTTACCCAGGGGTCAGCCAATTTGTTGCTCCTCTAAGAACATTAAATAGTGTAAAATATAAATATAACATTCATATTTATACACAAATTATCGGGTGGACGATCATTTAATGGTAAATGTGCGCAAGTGATGCATAACATGACATGATCCTACCATCATCGGTCGTTTACTAGTAGACGTTTGCATACGGCTGGCTTACGTCCATCCGTTGCCTATATTCAGTATCTTAAAACGAAAACTAATTGAAGTGGGCCGCCGCGAACAGTCTTTCCGTTCAGATATTTCTCCTTAGCGGCCATTGGGGAACGTATCGGTTGAAATTTGATTTCGATTCACGTGTGGTGTTAATCGTTAGGTGGTATTGAGGCCGCTGAAAGCCCGGAACGTTCCCGCCCAGGATACGGTATTGGTGATGGATACTTCTGGCATTCACGCGTATGGCTGTCGAGACACAGCAATACTGTTATGGCGGCACAATCACCTAAAGCGTAGTAGCTAAGCGGGAATGACGTGGAACTCTTCGAAAGGAGAGTATACGATTTTTTTTAAAATATATCTCTTTACCGACGTAGTATAGCTCACTTATCACCTAGCGAGCTTGCTCAGACGCTAGTCTTGTGTTAAACAATAGGTCATTGTCCAACGGGGGGAGGCAGGAGATTCGTAACACCTAATTATAGGACTCTTGTCACCCACAGAAAATGTATATCCTATATATATAACGAAAATTGTATTTGTAGAAGAAAAGAAATTAAAATTTAGTTTTATATATTTTATTGTTACTATAACAAGCTCGTTGCCTTAAGACGTAATAGTACATTGATACCTAATGATTTTAACTAGCTAACCACTTTACTACTTGACTCTTATACTAGATATATATTCTACTATTTATCTTATACTACACGCTATCTGACACGAGAAACGCTTACGTAACTATGGGTAGACGATAAGCAGAACATTCTGAATATGGTTCTGGAAACTATATCGATAAACTATATCGAACTACTCACCCCTTTCGCGCCCCAGCCCACGATAGTAATGCCCGGCGTGTTCGTTGGCAAATTCCACGGATGTTTGTCGATTGCGATTTTCTTCACGTTTCTCCTCGAGAAGTTTATGTGTCTGAGCAGACGCAGCATACAAATGTTGTTAAAGAGATTCTTCGGATTGTAGTCGGGGTGGAAGTATATCTCTAGCACGGGAACATTCTCACCGCCGCCATTGAAGAACGACGAGCCGACGCGCACCGACAGGAACGCCGGATTCTCGCGGTAGAAACGATTGTTCCACGCCCTGAATATTTACTATTTAAACTTTAATACTTTGCACTCGATGGGTATATTTTCGCGCGAACGAATCATCAAACGGTGATTAAATGTAGCATTATATGATATTCTATGCATATCTTTAAATGATTATCTACACAATTTGACGAAGAAATTGTCATATTTTAACACTGCACATGATAAGTGACTTGTTTTTATCAATTTTCGCAACTCGAATTGCGGCGTTAAATCGCTTAGTAGGAGAGTCACCACTCGAGTGCAAAAAGGTTAATATTAAACAATTTAGTTGTTAAATAATTCGCGAAGTTACATAACGAAAACATTGTTATACTTTATTTCATAACCCAGCAGCGGCAGTTGTACAATTCCGAAAAATTTGAGCAATATGGTGCAGTGAAATTAATAAATAACAATTAATGCATACTCTAAACACAACCGTAGAGATGAAACAATAGAAAAATCACTTCATACATTAATATTTTTTTATGTAGATGGTGTGATTGCTCGTGTATACTGGTACAGGCACGTCAGTATAAACCAGTATATTGCTTTCTAATTTCAGTGTTTATATTTACCGCACAATATCTACGCCAATTTTAAGACAGTATTTTGGACACGTATTCCTTTTACTTTTTATTTTTTTACTTATTTAACCAGTTGGTAAACAACACGAACTCTTCGCGCAACAACTTACAGTTGCAGACACGAGGAGGCGGTGATTATGAGATCGGACTTGACAATAGAACCGGCGCATTGGAACGTGTTGAAGATGTGGACGCTGGCCATGAACGGGTAGTATTTGATTTTCGTCCTTTCTCCTTTATAAATGCGTCGTCCGCTTGGCACTGCAATGCACGTTTTATTCATCGATTATGAGCTAACCCGCGATCGACGAGTGACAATGGCGCCGTTGATGGTGAAACATGGTCCTTCAGAATATTCTGTTCTTTGTGATGTGTGGGTATGTAGAGATATAAAGGGGAGAGGTTTCAATAAAAAATCTTATTCACTCGTGTCGCTGGCCTCGAAAATTGGTACACCTTCTAGAGAGATTAGTCTTAATATAATATAAAAAAAAACATAACCCAGAGAAGCGGGCGAGTGACAACTAGTGTTATAATTAATAACTTAAGGTTTAATATATACAGTTTATATTTAGTACTTACACCAGAATTCATTACTGTCCCGTAAAGTATAATTATCGATGTCCGTACCATTTAAATCTGTGTAATTGCGAAACTCATTCCCGCTCAAATTGAACTTTTTGGACTCCTCGAATAGTTTAATGATATTTGAGTTTATGTCCGACAGCACTTTATTGACACCGTAGCTCTGCTTCAATGTCTCCAGTTTGGCGAGGAAACTGTTGACGTGTGACGCAACGTTCGCGTCGCCGTCTTCTTGCCAAGTCTGGTTCGCTTTCGAATCGCATTGGCCCTCATTTAAAATCTCATTTATAACTATCGTTAAATTCTTCGCGGTGTTATTGGAGTTTTTATAGTCGACTCGCGATAGCCGCGCCATTTCTCTCAAATTCTGCGAATCTTGCAACGTAACGGACAGGAAATACTGATGTATAATTAAAAATTCTCTAACCCGTGTGTTGTTTGCTGGTGTTTCGAGCAGCAAACTCGAAAAAATGCTGTTCGTTGTGTTTGTTAGAATTTCTTCTGTCGTTATTAGAACGTCAAATTCAGCTTTTGGTATTTCCAGCAGACCTTTTACGGCGAGTAGACTGTTTAAGAAAACGACCACTACAAATCTTTCAAATATGATAAACATGAGGAAAAATTGCAAGTTTATAATATAATATCAAATATTTCATACGTTCACTTGAATAGTACAAAGTGTTGTTTAAATAAATCTGTTTTATTTCCAACTCTTATCGCCATTTATAGCCACACGCAAAAAATACAAATTATTTTAAGGTTATAATGTAAAATGTTTACGACTTAGGTTTATTGAAATGCGAAAATTATTTCTATGCCCATAACAATTTACATCTATTCTCGGGACAAATTAAAACTGAAAAAGTACTTCATTCCTGATTTAGAATATGCATACCATGCATTAAATTTACGTTTTACACGTAATTAAAATTAAAAATAAAAGAATTTAATTTAGTTATCACCAAAACCTAAATTCATTTATATATATCCAAACACTTTATTCGTTAAGATTATTATAAATTGTATAATCAATCCTTCAATAGTGTTACCTACTGGTAAATTTTAAGCTACTGCTTAAAGTTTAAAATTTAGTTTTTAATGACATTTTCTGGCAGTTAGAGTGAAATGAATTTTTTTTTAAACATGTGCGTGAAAATAAACTGGTAAAGGATAAAAAGAGCAAAACTTATACATATGAATATCTGCATAAAAATAATAGATTCATAAATAACTCTTCATAAACAACTGATCATTTTTATTAAAGAGAAAGACAACATCACGTAAATTGGAATCACATTTTAATTGCTTTTATATTACAGAGATATTTTGTTTATAATACATTTGACTACTCTAGTCCGCTTCAAGCCAACTAAACCAGAAAGCACCGCCGCACAGAATCTAGAAAACAGAAAAATATATTTGAAAACACCAAAACGTTTACGTATTTGGACACAAGCATCTCATACAAATAATAATTATATAATAAAAAAAAACCTATATAATAAAGGGATTATGTGTTTCAGATTGTATGAATGAAAATGAATTTATGTAACAGCAGATACAATAATTGATTTTACTAATATTAAAATACTGAAAAGGATCCTCTATGGAGAGCATTGTGAAAAACTAAAAATATTATGAAGAAATTAAAGCTACAAAAACAATCTCATATTGAAATAGTCCTACAGAATTTATTAAGACAATAATGGAAGATAACTTCTGGAGGAAAAAAAATGTGGCAACACTAACAGTTTACTTCCAGCGGTTGTTTTCGTAGTCCCACTTGGAGGACAGTCCATCCACAGGGTTGACCTTGAGATCCAACATTCTCTTCAGCTGCGCCTTCCGGGCGTCCTCATCCAAAGACTCTGGCATAGGACTGTATACTGCGGATGCATGTACATATGTATACAATCAAAAAAAGAACAACATTAAATCTATATAATAGACTTAAGAAAACACTTTTAAAGGTGCTGGAAACTTGTATGAAAAATTATTTTTAATATTTATTTTCATAGTTAGAGACAAATAAGGAAGCCATTCGCTTTAATGAAAGTGATCCACCGTAACAACATGGACAGCTGCAACACTCGGGGTAGACGCATCGGTGTTGCCGACTTTTAAAATGGGAAGTAGGCACTATGCTTGTGGTTGAAGTAAAAGGCTATTGAAGCTATTAAAAAACATATTACAGCTTTCTTGGTAGTATGTATCACTTACATAAGTTCAAAATACAGTGTTATTATTAACAAAAATAGAACATCTTACCAAACAGTTTCATAGCCATGTAGACCCACAAAGAAAGAGAGGCGATAACAAGGGACCAGCCGAACACTGCCTTCCATTCGCCGGAAGAGGCTTGGAATTCGGAGAATGTCTGACAGAAGGAGGCGCGGTACAATGCCTTCTTCTCTTCCAGGGTCAGTTTGCGCCAGTCGCCCTTCTCCTTCTCACGGAGCACCTTCAAGAAATTATCCCAATCATTACTTAGTATTTGATTTACTTACTTAAAAAAAATTAACTACACGTTACCTTCAAAAATTACTTTAAGTATAAAATTTTTACTCACAACTTTAATCCTAATAATGAAGGATTTAACAATTGTGAATTCGGGACCACACTCACACCCAACCAAATACATGTTGGAAGAATAGTAGCAGCTGTAGACAGTCCAAATGGGTGATTCCGAAGATCTAATACCCTTTATGGTGTAGACTTCTTAGCTTAAATTGTGTTAAATTCCAAATACAGGTTAGGACTATCAGGGGACACTGTCCATTAAAGAAACATCTATTCATAACTCATACATATAATAATCCTAATCGTATGGGATGTCCAACAGCACATATAATTCTGAAATGCGTCCATGTGGCAGACTACAAGGTACAAATCCTTGTGGATCGCCAGTCACTCCTAGAAGTCTGTGAATGTACCATGCAATGTACATGCACAACTAGGTTGGCTAGTCAACCTAAACCCCTTTCACATATGAAGGACTACTCAGTGTCTTAATGAGAGAAAAAGAAACCTCTCATTACCACAACGAAAAAATCTACAAAAAAGCTGTGGCGGGGACTAAGTTAATGGTTTTTATCTGTGCTAGATTTTATGAAACCACTTCAGTAACAGAAATTTTGTGTCACCACAGATTCTTAAGTATCTTCATATAACACACTAACTGGATACAACACAGTTATGACAGCATTTTTATTTTTTAAACATGCAAAATTATAGTAATTATTTTCACAAATGTATTTATTAAGTGTGAAATCTATTTTTAGTCGTTACAGTTTCTGTCATTGCATTATTGCTATATTCTCTGTGATCATAATGTATAACGTTTCAGTACATCATAATGTATTTTGGATGGTGGTGGGATTTTTCAAACTCGCCGGGCTATTCTACCACCCTCAATGTCATTCTGCCCCCGTAACAGCATTGCTGTGTTCCGGCATTCAGACATGTGAAAGCCAGAAGTATTCTGGGTGAACATGCTTCGCCATCTTTGGCCTTATTGTAACATTGGGTCAAATTGAGATCAAGTGTTATCCAAAAAAGTCACTAATGTAGGGCAATCTTGTGTTATGAAACATTTTTTCTCTGCATTATAAGTTTATAAAATCTTTTACTAAGGAGCCTAGTAGAACAATAATTTAACTCTTTTCTGCTGTAAAAAAAGTGTTTATATTGAAATCAAAACATTTGTTATGGACACATAGTTTTAAGTATGCAGTATTATTATATGTATTTGGCAATTACAGTATTTCAATAATTATGTATTATTAAACTAGGCTAATCATACTAAGAAATATGATTCTAATGAAACAGAGGTTAAGATAAGAATATTAAATGCATATTAGATTCCATCCAAAAAGGCATCTATAACTTAAATTTGAACCTACCTACAATGTTATCATTAATACTAAAAATTATAAAAAATAGCTTGGGTTTTCTGGAACCTACCATTTAATGGATCACATAATGGAAATATCGCATGTACTACCTGGATTGATATAATTTATTGAATTAAAAGTTATTTTGCACAACTGCATGACTCAATAATCTGCAGATGTTATGGTTTCGACAGTCTGACGTCAAAACGTAAAATTATCCAGACACTGCCATGTATAAAATGATCTAACATTGTGATTTTATTTTAGTCTAAGTATTTTCAATTAAGCAAAGCAGAAATTTGGTAATTAATTTTTCATTTATTGTATCTGGATTAAATTATTAAAGAGCAGAACATATATGTATTATACCTTGATATCAGGTGTGTCCGGGCGGAACCTTATAGCAGGCATGGGGAAATCAGGCCTGTCAACGTAGTTGGGCTGCCCATTGAATCCATAACCCACCCACTCACGGTTGCCAATCTGTATAAGAGATACAATTATCATCACACTTCACATATCACATCATTCACATCAGTATTACTTTTAATTGTAAGGAAAATATAATATAAAAATCTAAAATATTTACTAAGAATAGATTGCAAAATACCTAAAATCAGGGAGCATGATTTAGAATCTTAGCCTGTTCCCCAAAATAGGATCAATAAAGCAAAAATATTACATAATGTATCTGAGAGCAGATTTGACATTTGAGACAAACACATTAATAGATTGAGTTAAATACTAAAAAAAAAAATTATCATATTATCACACCTTAGCGAGCTCACTGGAGGCTCTTGTTCCAACTGGCACACGGATCGCGTCGATCAGAGCACGACGTAAAATAAAGTTAGCCATGATTCTGAAAAATTGTACATTTAATTATTAAAAATATGTTCCTTTAACCCTTTGAGATTATCTCCTTGAGAGTCTTATTATATTTAATTCATCTGTGTATGATAATAACACTATATTCCTAAAGTAATAAACTTCTAAATTGTAAAAAAAAAATTAAATTGTTGAGGCTAACTTTTACTTGTAAGATTATTAAATTTCATTGGGTTTATTATTAAATTCGAATATTCAATATCAAATGTAGAAAGCTGACTATTTAATTATCGTAATTTTGAATAACATACGTGCGCACTATTACCAATAAAGAAAATTTAAGACTAAATGTAGTAGTAAATTGTTAATTTGGCTAATAGTTAAAATTACTAGAATTGCTGTGTCAAATTGTTTTTTTATTAAATATTCCAGTAAAGATTGTTATAAACCTAATTCGATTTCAAAAACCTGTATCTACAGCCAGTTTTATAAAGTTCACCTCCTCTCCGCACCCTTAAAAAATTTGAAATAATAAAAAAATAAAAATTAATGCCAGCGAAGACCTAAATCATTTCATTTCATAATTCATGATAAAGTTAGGTTAGTCCTAGAAGTATTGATTGGAGTTACATAACACAAGAAATATTTTTAAATATGTGAAATACTCAAAAGCACCATCGATAAGCAATCAAACTGTTAAATTAAATAGGCGACTGTCTTCTAAACTATCATTAATTATATATAAACATCGAAATGTACATTTTTGAAATTAGAACGTTCCACAAATTGGGAAACAAAGAGATATACATATAATAACAATGTTTCAATGTAAAAAAAGCCCTCATATATTTGTTACAAATAAAAAAATCATATAAAATAACTTTACTTACCTTGTTAAATTATACTTCTATCCTGGTAAAATTTTGTGCAACACCACCTGAATTGTGAAAAAAGCAGAGACACCTACTGAATACTAGCGAAAACAAGATTACGTTCTGTTTTCCGCAAATGCTGTTTGAAATATTTTTCCTCTAACGTTACTTATGATAAAGGTAATAAAAAAACTAATAATTATATCTTTAATCAACACTTTCAAAATTAAAACTCAAAAATGATTTTCACCGTAAAACTAATAACTGTATTATACTCAGAAACTTCCGCAATAATTATTTTTAATACAATATTTAAACAAAGTTTTATTAAATATGAATAATTACACTTTGTTTTTAAATCTCTATAAGATGCATCAAAATTCAATTATAACTATGGTTTATATAACTCATTAAATAATTATAAATGGTTTACATATTTATTTAATATAATGTTTTTTCTATTTAACAAACTTGTTTATTTGGTTTATTACTTACTTTGAATATAAATAAAATACTATATAAATTCTACTAAAAATGTTCAAAAACTACGAAGTGTGTCATCTCTATCAAAATACACTAATTCATTTCGTGCGTTGTCCTTAAATTCTGATGAGTTTTCTAATAAACTCATGCCAATCTCGAAAACATCTTTATTGTTCGAATTATTTTCATAATTGTCTGAAACTTGACCAGAATGATTATCAATTTGTACATTGATTAATTCGTGTATACCTTCTGTAGGAGATATAAGTGCATTAAAAGGTTGTGATAACAATATTTTATGTGCCTCAATGAACTCTGTTACTCCTTCAGTTATTTTTGGAGCGTTGGTTGTAACCAATAAAAACCTGTCATCAAATGTCTCAATAGATTCGATATTCGTTGTTAGTTTTTCCGTTATAGACTCCTGTTCATTTGTTTTCATTACTACTTGTTGAAATGAAATTTTTGCAAATAAATTTATAAGTTTGTTTGGAAGTCCTTGATATAAATCGCTCAAGAATTTCGGAACTCCTATATCTTTAGGTAAAGGTAAAATTTCTGACATTTTGTTTAATATGTCTGCTTCCAGTGAATTCTCCTTGTTTAAACCTAAACGCAGTATTTCTGGTGTAGAAGTAGTTACAGTTGATTCCGTTTGGTCTTCTCTAAAGTAATCATAATTAGGACTTTTAGCATCATATAATTTGTCGTTATCAATATTCTCATCAGTTTCTACCTGGAATAAGTTTATTAATCATTTAAGCGCAATTTCTCATATAACAGGACACATAACATGATCCACTTTTTTAATACTTGAACCTAATGTCTAAAATGACGATTCCTGAATCTCTATTTTTTTATAATCAGAATAGGCAATGGAGTGTACTGTTCATGTGATGGAAAATGTTCACCATCGCCAATAGATAACCCCAAGATTCGAAGAGTCGCTGCTGCACTGACAAATTTTACACCCATTGATATATATGAAATAGTAAATATTATTATACCATGACCCCATTCCAAGGGCGCTGTAATAAGAAGATTTGCGGGAGAAGTATGGGGGTAACACTTGTTCTCCATTGACACATGGTGTTAAGTGATAATGGGGCCGTAGATGGTGAGGCGTGTTCATATAATATACTCCAGCTCTCAAATATACCTGAACGCAGCAATGCCATTATGGTAGTTGTTTCAATTTAAGGGTGACAGCTAGCGAGATGGATTCGAATACGGCTGCGTAAGCAAGCACGATGTATTGTAAACGCCCTCTATAATGCGCATTATTACTTCTAGTCTTAAGCTGAACGTCGTTATTTAAATAAATTATAAGACCTTTTCGATGATCGAGTCGATCCAGTTAGCGTAGTAGCCGAGTTTAGTGAACACCGTGGGCGCATCGGGAGTGCCGCACACCGGCGCCCCGAAGCTGATGACACCCATCAATACACCGCCCTCAATACCGGGCCCTCCGAGATCTCTCTAAAGATTAAAAAAAAAATGCACATAAATATTACTCTCAGATATTTTTGAGGTCGTGCTCACTAAGCATATATACACTAAAAGCAATGATTGTAACTACATCTGAATTCTTGCGGTCTCCTTTCTTGAGGAAAGATCTATAAGATTTCGAAAAATAAGTGGTTTCCGATTAAAAAAAATGTTTAAACAAAATAAAGCCGCATGTTGACACAACATTCAACTACAACCCATTTGTCTAATTTTGGGTTCTACTATTATTGCTTATGGATTTGACTTCGACCAATTCAAAACATAGAAGAAGTGGCTTAGGTCATAAGACCGAAAATAATAAGACATGAAAACACTAAGACAAGACATGGCTTCGGCCTTTGAAAGTACCAAAATTCTCCAATTATTACCAGTAACAAGACTTGGCTGTATGAACTAAAGTCCTTTGCCATTCCCATTAGGGATAAATTAATATCATCATCATCAATCCATTTATCAAACTCAATTGTCAACTGTCAATTAATACATTACGTTACGATGTTGTTCAAAATACGCTGATTAATTTATACTCTTATAATCCGTTATTATAAATTCTTTTTATTCATTATTCGCAATGGAACATTTCAAGACTTACATTGCAAGCGCCGCCACCTTTGGAAATAAATCCGGCGCAGAAGTTCTTTCGCGTTACGTACTTTCTGTAAGCAATTACCGAAGAAAAATATATATCTTTGGAGCTCTTTTTCCTTTAAGAAAAAAGGACAATTAATAAAATAATTAATTCATACTGGTTGTACAAACTCTGACAATCCTTTACGTGGTACATGTTGAGACGCGAGAAGGATAAACGACGGGTTTCATAAATGTCATCGTTTTGCTGCAAATAAAAGAAACATGATATCATTTCAAATTATAACATGACATAATTTCAATTTACTGACTCCGTGGCACAGCGGTATCCGCTCGCCCTGTAATAAGGAGATCCCAGATTCAATGCCGTAGCCGGCGTGAGAGTAATGGAGTAGGAATACTGGTAATTTTTTTCCCCCCTGGAAAGTTACCACCCTCAATGTCAATCTGCCGCCATAACAACGTCACTGTCCCGCAGTCATGTACATGCGAGCTAGTCACTATCTAGACCAGTCTTTCCCAAAGTGGGCGATAACGCCCCCTTGTGGGCGCTGCTGTCTCCAGGGGGGCGGTAAGAGACCCAGAAAGAAAATGTGGTCGTTGTGTAGAGGCGGAGGGGGGTGGGAGTGATTTGTAATTTTATTTAGCTAGGAAGCCTCTTAAACAACGACTGCAAGAGCTCTCGACTCTCAACAACAACTTGT
>DWQX01005906.1:0-12181 GCA_018245475.1 Pharmacophagus antenor
CATATATATATATATATATATAGTACTTTAGCTATTACAATGCTCCAAGAAATGACGGAAAGATCTAACATTTTATTATTTACGTTACTGGCCGATGGGTTTATTATTTTGAGATCTGTGTTATCATTTCTTTTTCTTTATGTAATGAAAATGAGGGCATTGTTGTACTCAATCGGCGTAGTAAGAAATTGTTTATTATTATCACTGAGTGCTTATTTGTACTTTATACCACGATGCAATGAACATTAGCCATGGATCAATATTTTTCTTTTAGCACTTTATTTTGTTATAACATATTCAGGACGATACACTATTTCAGATATTAGATTGAGTAATTTTTTTCCATTACATGTTTTATTATTCTGTATGGTTTTTCTCTGTATCCTAATATCAATAGCATTATTTCTAAGTGTTTACTTGACTCCAATGCTCGCTACCATCGGTTATCACGGTGTTTTCCTATTGAACGCTGCTATAGTATTTATGTGCTTATCTTTCATTTGTTTCCATTTGCCTGAAACTAAAGGTAAAACATTGCAGAAAATCGAATCATTCTTAACAAAAAACCATCTCAATCGTGTACAAAACATATGTAATGAAGAGACCGCGGGATTGCTTTGACGTATGTGATGTAAAAAAACTGCTGTTTCATTGTTCAAAGATGAACGCTCTTAAAGGTGTGTCAACTACCATCTACCTAAAGATTCTTCAGTATGTCATGTCTATTGTAGCTTATTACTCTGCTGAAGATTATTTTAACCTCTTCATGTTCTTGGCCACATATGTGGAAGTTCAGTTTTGCATTTACAGTTCATTCACTTTAATATATAGATGAAAATCTTTACCTTCCGTTACTTGACCACCAAAGAAAATGAAAGTAATAGGTTTTACTCAACTTTTAAAATTTACTTGTATATTTCTTTTGTTAATTAAAAATCGCTGAAGATGTTAACGATAAAAATCGACGGAGACATGATTTGCTTCAATTTAACGAAAGGAAATAATGTAAATCCATAATAATACTTAAAACAGTGTCCCTGAGTTTCTTGCCTGATTCTCCTCAGGAGTGTACTTCTTGGAACCGGCGATAGAATTAGTTTTATCATTCAGAAGCGTCTGCGACGTGCTTATTGATTATTCAATTAGCACGTCACAGGCACAGCGATGTATTTTATAATATATTTGGAATTTGAATTACTTTAGAATTTAAACAAAGTCATTTGTTACGTAACAGTACCATATATATATTACATATTGTAAACGAGAAGACATAATTACGCTTGTAATAAACTAAACAATTAAATTAATTAATAAAAAATAATTTTAATTAATAAAAAAATAACGTACATTAAAATATAGTTTAATAAATTCCATTTAACTACAAAACAAAACAACATTTTATAATTAATTTACAACCTCCCTAGCGCAGTGGTTTACCGCTTGCTTTGTTTGTAGTCCGAAGCTCCCGGACTCGATTCCTGGATCATATGAGCGGTGAACTCTGGACTGTGGTACACTGTTTTAGAAAACTCCTAATTAGCTGCTTTCCTTAATATCAATCGGCCGTCATAAGAGCTTTGCAAAAAAAATCAAAGTTGAATATATTTTTTTTAATGTTAACGACCATCTTCCATCAACTCTTTCCAACAAATAATAATTATAAAAATAAGAGCACTTTGTAGTAACATTATAAATAAATGGCAAAGTGCGTTAAATTTGTAAATAAAAAGAGCATTAAATTTTGAAATATAACTCACTATAAATAATGTTATATTTATTTTGGTTCCCTGTCTTGTCGCTTTAATAGTTTAATTACCCAACATAATCAATAGAAGTCAAACCACACCTATATAAAAATACTATTGACACTTGACAGATGGAGCTTATTTTAGAGAAGAATTTATTTTGTGTAATGTTATCGTAACATTGTTAACAATATGTAAACATATCACCATTCCACCTATTACGTTTTATGAGATAATAAGAGAATAAGAGATGAGAGTAACGTAGAAAACGTTTTTGTTGACTTATATTAAAATATATTGAATAGTTCTCTCTTCTTCAAACGAAACCAAAAAAAATCCGTAAAGAATTCTTTTCAAAATATATCCTGTTTATGATTTTAAGAATAGTAAAAAAAAAACAATTAATTGGCAATTAGTTTATTATAATTGTAATAGTAATAACTTTTTTTCTGTTTAAGTCAAATAAGTGTAACGAATATAATAAAGAGATAACTATTTTAATTATTCAAATACAATCAAACAAACCGACTTAACACGTATTATGAATCATTTATGATATGTTAACATTACGACTGTTTCGAAATTGTATAAGCTGCCGTCTACAACGTATTTATAACGACATAATTATTTTATCTGTTAATAAATTTAAACATAAAATGCATTTTATGCAAAATAGTATATCATTGTTTAGTTGTTTATACGAAGAATGATGTCGTTTGAAATTAAATTGCACTTATTACATCGTTTACTCTATATTTCTCGATTTGTAAGTACGACCACAAAAAAAAAACAATCCTTACTGAGTTTCTCGGCACTCTTTTTTAGAGTATCGCGAGCTGAGAAGCGGCAAAAATAAACAATTATCGGTTTGAAGTGATTGCACATATATTTAAAATTGGTAATGTGTGCGTTTATAGTCGCACGGCATGAATTGGCGTTCTTATACTGATTGTTTAATATACATTATAATTCGGTTCAGAGAAATAAATATAACTGTTTTGAGGCAGTGAAGTACATATTTTTGTTTATAGATTTGCACAATAATTAATCTATATACTAAATTTATAAAAAGTTACTTAATTCTTGCCATACGGTACGATCGGTAATAATCAAAATCCACCGTAGCCTACAAAAAAGAAATGTGTATCAATTTGAATTTAACCGTTTGACTTATACACGGCGCAAAACGCTGCTATCGTTTATCTCGAAAACCGCGACGCAAAAGAAAAGCTTTCACATTATTTGTGCGGAAAAACAGACGTTATACATAATTTTTTTGCATGTAAGAGTCAATGATCTTCACCTGATCAAAATGATTCCTTTACGCGCTGTTCATGCGAGAAAATTAAAAAAAACTAAGTTGTTTTTTTTTAATAAATGTTGATTTTCAAAACGGAAGCAATTTTACATTTATTTTTCTTATTAACAATCAAAATCAAAGAATAATTTTTAAAGTTGTTTCATATTTGTTTACTAGTAAACGAGAGTGTTGTATTTGACATCATTATTTCCTTTAAAGAAATTAAAATATGTACCGTAATTTTCGTGCAAAAAATGTTTAGCACTAAAACGGTTGACAAAACACGTGCGCCATGCACATGTTCACTAAAATTCCTTTCGGTCAACACATGTATGCGGCATCATTAATTTAATTATCACTGGTGTTCTGTAAAACTTAAGTGTGAAAAAAGTAATAAACATTATTATCTATAACCTTTGTGTTAAAAGGGCGTGTATAAAGCAATACAACGTGGTACATTACAGAATTACATATTAGGAATTACAAAAAAAGTAATAATGCTTAGTAAATTATACCTTAACCCGATAAATTCGTGACAACACAGATATAGATGTATTCATAGTGACATTACTAAAATTACCAAATAACTCGCCAAAAAAAATCATACATGATAATGTCTTTATATCAATGTATTTTTTATTAACACTCCCGTAGTTATTAAACATATATTCTCTTTAAATAAATCTTTTTGTTCATACCATAAAAATAATTTTCGAAATAAAAAGTCTTAGAGATATTATTTAACAGTAAGTGTTGGTTGAAAATGAATATTCATGTGTACTCATATTTATTTCATTCATTCGCCATTCTGAATAATTTAATATTCCATGTATTATAACGGAGCTACCTTGAGAACACGTAAATATGTGATCTGATAATAAAAGTGAGCCCAGATTACAATTAAGTTTATTTACGACAATCCAGAAACGTATAGCCAAGTGGGTTTAATTTATTTATTAAATTTCAACTTAACATTTTATTTAATATTTAAATGGTTTTGCATACATATTTTTTTAATTATAGCTGTCGAACATTTTTTTAGTTAGTCATTATAAGCGGCCTGATACTATGCAGTGAATCCGATGGATTTATTTTCAGACAAATGTCCTGAATGGTGGACGGTTTGCGCGGGAAAGATAGTGAATTAGCTCTGACCGATGACAATGTGTCATTGATAGGTATATTTTTTTATTACTGAAATTGTATAAGTATATTACATTATGTACAGATTTATTATTTTTTAAGTTACATTTTTAAATTAGCCATATCTTACGAATATGTGTTTAATAAATGAAGTCTGTTTGTATATTTTAATCGATAAGTCAATTATGTTATTAACTGTGCTCTAACCTTTAGAAAATAAAGTTACAGGACGTAAATTCGTCTTTGTTCTTGAAATTTTGTTCTTTATCATTTTATTTGTTTTGAGATTCAGCTGTTAATTTGGTGAGAAAATATAAATATTCGTTACATTTTAACCACTAAGTTGTCTTATGAAATAAATTCATATGGATATTTGTTTTCAGCTTCCATAATCAACGCAACATGTATTTATGGGTTCGGATTGGTAGCAATACTGGGTGAAAAATTTGGACGAAAGCAAGTCATCGCATTTATGAGCGTCCCTGTCCTCGTCAGCTACATAATGGTTTATTACGCAAATGATATGCTGACTTTTTTATGTCTAGAGCAATTGTCGGTGTTTGTTACCGAGATGTGGTTGTTTTGACATACATAACAATGGCCGAGTACACAAGTCCAAACAAAAGAGCATTTTTAATTAATTTTATATGAGCAACAGGTCCATCGGTAGGTACAGTATTGGGGCACGTTTTAAGTATTTTATTGCACTGGAGAATAGTTGCATTAATAGGATTAACTCCGACAGGACTATCCACAATAATACCTTTTTTTTGGGTGGAAAGTCCATCGTGGCTGGCTACTCATGGCAGGTTCGAAGAATGTAAAAAGGCTTTTAGAGCAATTCATGGGAAAAAGTGAAGTAGCCGAAGCCGAATTAAACTTACTCATTGATACCGAGAATAAAAAGTTTAATGAAGATTTATTACCAAACAAATCACCGATTATTTCGAAATTGGTAAGGACGATGAAAGATAAATATTTTTGGAAGATGTTAATGATGGGAAACATGGTGAACATTTATAGAATTGCCGCCGGCAGATCAATGCTTAGTACTCTAGCGATTACTTATTTAAGTAAATTAATTATTATTCAAGAAATGTTGGGTACTTCGGACATACTATTATATACTCTAACCGTAGATGGCTTTGTTATACTCGGCTCAATATTTTCATTCTCTACGCTATGTACAATTAAATTAAGCCACTGTTATTTTCACTAGGTATATTAGGTATTTTTACACTTGTAACATTAAGTGCTTGTATATATTTCATACGTAAGGACCATTCATATTACTCGTCCATAAACATTTCCCTCTTAGCGTTCTATTTTATAACAGTTTACACTGGCCCGTACGCTGTTTTAGAAACTCTTTTAGCAGAAATATTTCCACTTGATATAAAGTTATATTCTATGGTATTTCTTAGTTTCGTTGTGAGTACCGGATCATTTCTATCCGTTTATTTAGCACCGAAGATGTTCATTGCAATTGGATACCATGGAGTCTTCTTGTTAAATTCGGTAATAGTTTTTATGTGCCTGTTATACCTTTGGTTGTATATGCCCGAAACGAAGGGGCGAACACTGCAAGAAATCGAACTATTCTTTGAGACTGATAAGTTTTGTGATGAAAAAAACATTGAGTGTGAACAAATGGCTGTATTAATGAGATTTATGAAAACGCGAACTTACTTGGTTATCGTTTACATGTTATCTAAGATAATACGATAACAAAAATTTATAAACTTTTTTCACTTACTTTATACAAATATTGAATCAAATATAAATATTGACAAAATATAGTGCAGCAGTATTATTTCTAGTGTAAAAAATATTAAAGTATTAATAAATGCATGTTCTTCTGCTTATGTGGCGCAGTTGTTTACCTGCTTGTAACGCGGAGGTTCCGGGTTCGATTCCCGGGCCACGGGAGTAGTATTGAGGGCAAACGCTTCACCATTTATGGTCTCATTTTATCTTAACGTCAGGTGAAATAGAGGTCAAGAGTTAGCCCATAGATTATATCGGAATTGCACCTATCAAAATGTATACGATGTGTTTATGGCAGCAGGTACACTGAAGTAAACCTCATCTGCACCCTTCCAATAAGACGCACCAGAACACAGCGAGTTTTTCTACCTTGCCCCTAATCTTCACATGACCCCTTCTAACGTCCCCGAGACTACATATTTTTTTTCTCGGGGGGGCCTTGGTATTCTCTAATCTTATCTTTAATCGTTTCATGTAATCCTATTCTGTATAATTTTTTTAGTGCCGCATTTTATTTTCCTTATTATATATACATTTGCTTATTACTATTGTATTTTAATCAGTTTTTATCCTAATAAGCATTTGTATTTTGCTTTTACTTGCATAGACTAGCGACTTCACCATGTTACTACTCGTGTTATGATGATGTCACCAAGTTGGTAAATTCTAATTCAGCATGTTCGAATTATGAAGGATGAAGCAAACCTTTTTGTCCGAACACGCGGATTATCGACCACAAAGCGATTAGAGCCTACAACCGTAATTAAAGTGATTATAATGAAATAATAATTTTAATTGCGTATCTGCAAATTAATGTTACGTATAGAAAAAATAAAGAAAAAAGTAATTTGTCACTGTACAAAACGAGATTAATTGTTAGCCCATAACCGATAAAAGAAACTCTAAAATTGCAGATCATTCAAATAAAAAAACTGATTAATAAGTTTTCAAAACGTGTCAATGAACTCCGTCATTCACTTAATTTTCGCATTATCATAATAAAATTCGATAACATAAATTAAATACCAAGATCATTGGATTAATTTCAAGATAATGTGTTAATTGGTCCTTGCATATTTTTTCATTAAAAATTTTTATATTAATATTCACACGCACATCGTATTTCCAGTAACCTCGTTACATAAACCCTTATTCATTGTACTCAATAAATTTCAATAAAAAGTTATATTTGGTCATTATTATCGTCGTTCATATAATAAAGAATTTCAAAATGCTGTCAAAATACCGTAGAAGTAAATTGCTTTCTAATAAACATTGGCAACCTTTACGTTATATTCGTAAATAATAACCGGAACAATATTAAAACAGTTGCTACTTTACAAAGTTATTATTTCCTAACCTGTTATAGTGGAATTTAGTTTTAAAATTGCATGTAGTGCCGAATTAAAAGCAAGCAATAACAAGTTTACACATTAAATATAGAGTAAAGAATCCTGATATAAATCTTTCAAAATATGTAGAATTTCTACACGTATGTCGATGTCAATATTTTTTTATTTTACACGTTAAGTGTTTAGCAGTATACAGATTTAAAATGACGTGTATACATGACGAACCCATTTAACTTGTTCTCATGCGTATGATAAATATTCCTCGGAATCTTTCCGAGATTATGAGGAATGTGAAATTTTAATTAATCATTAAAATTACAATAAATAACTATATTGTTTATATGTTAAATTGTTGCAAAGAAATCACACTACTTTTCAAATATTATTAAAATGTGAGAATCGGAGAACAAATATGAAAACCTACCACAATACTATTTTATTAGGATTTATGATTATACAAAGTAACTGATAAAATTGGCCATAATTATAGTAAACGGGAAAACAATGTCTTCAATATCCTTTTTGTTTTTTATTTTTTAAACTTGTCATGCAATGGAGTTCCCTGGATCCATTCCAAGAGCAACGCGTGTTTGGTTGGTAGTGGGGTTTCTCTGTTGTGATAACAGTCTTCAGTGTTCCATTAATATGAGTCAGAGCATTCTAGAAGACTCTTCAGCATTATCCATATTATTAACACTATAAGTTTAAACATTTTACTTTGTGTTCACACTGAAGAGCCTTTTATTGCGAGGAGATAGTCATGACTATAATCAGGCCGGAGATGTGTATATTGAAGAATACCGTGTCCTTTAAAATTCTTTAAAAGTCACTTTATTTATTCAATACCGCGAATATGGAAAAGAATGCTGAAAATGATAATAAAAAACTAAAAAGTGGGTTGTAGCAATATAAAATAAATATTATATTACGTTATATAATATTTATTTTATTATATTACATTGTTACTATATTATATTGTTATTATATTATATTATAGCAATATAAATAACAATATTTATTTAATAAAATAAAAAAAATATGAATCAGTGATAAAACGTATTCATGAAAGCAATAAAGTTTCCGATTGCTCGACATTTAATAAATCTTTTTTATCAGTAAACTTCCCCTTCCGAAAAAATATCTCTACTTCTTGCAAACTTCGACCTCTAGTTTCTGGCATGTAAAACCACAGGTACACAATACACAAAAATACAATGAGGGAATTCAATAAAAATACTCCATGGTATCCCATAAGCTCAAACATTCTGGTGGCTAATTTAATACTTAAAAATTGTGCAAGACCACCAAATGCACCAAAGAAAAAAACGCAATAGGCCTTTAACTCTAAAGGATAAATTTCGGTCAATAATATTTCTAAAACAGCGTAGGGACCCGCATAAGCTACGACAAAATATAACCCTAGGATTGAACAGCATATCCAGGCGTAATAGCGATACTCTCTCGGAATGAAATAGAGACAAATACATAACATTATGAGAGTAAAATTAGACAGCAGACCAAACGAAAATAGTAAAGTTCTCTGTTTCATTTTCGTCAAAAGGAAAATCGGTAGAAACGATCCTAATATAACAAATCCGTCTACGAGCAAAGTAAACATTAGAATGTTTGAGCTCCCTGTCATTTCTTGTAACATAGTTATCGCTAAAGTATTATATAATATTCTTCCTCCCGCCACCCGATATACGCTTATTACAAAAGATAAAACAACAATCTTCCAAAAATACCGATGCTTCAATGCCAGGATGATATTTTGTAAAATCGAACAAAATAAATGTTTGTTCTGCGAAAATGTTTCCTGTTTCGTCTTTTCTAGATCAACGAGCAACTTCAAATCTGCTTCTGTCGCATCGGTTCTACCATATAGTTTCCTGTGTGCCTCAATGCATTCATCAAATCTTCTTTTAGAAGCTAACCACGATGGAGTTTCGATCCAAAACAGTGGCAATAAAGCCGACAATCCTGTCGGGATGACGCCTATCAACGCGACCGTTCTCCAGTGGAATACAACACATAGTAAATGCCCCAAAGACGTGCCTATTGAGGGTCCTACAGCTGACACGACGTTCACCCAGATCGCTCTTTGCTTTGGAGTTGTATATTCAGCCATTGCGACGTAACTTAGCAGTATGACTCCGCCATAGCTAATCCCTACTATAACTCTGGATGCAATAAATGTCGCCAAGTCCGTTGCGAAGTAGATCATAATCCATGTTATGAGCATTGGAAAACTAAGACATGAGATCGCTCGTCGCCTTCCGACTCTTTCAGTCAGCGCACCGGCCACAACGAAACCGAAAATACAGGTCGCGTTTATCGCTGAAGCTGAAATTAAAATTCTTCATAATATTAGCAATAACTTTTAGAAACGATAAGGAAGACATCCGTCAAAATTATAATTACGGAGAATATAAGCTCATTGAAAACAGTACCTTATATTAAAATTATTAACATTATGATTACGATATATATATTCACCAATATACGTAATATAATAACATGAATACTATAGCATCAAGAATAATGAAATATAATTAGTTATTGATAATAAAATAGAATTTGTAATTTAATATATCCAGCAGAAATAGAAAAAATATTCTCCGTTGTAAACTGATTTGTAACTTCAAAATATGTGACTAAAGCATGACAGTAGCGCTCAATTGTAACGAATTAATATGTGATTCTAAAGAAAGTTACCTATCCACGATACGTCGTCATCGGTTAAAGTCAGTTGGTCATCTTTACCACGCAAAGCGTCCACCATTCCAGACATCTGGCCGAAAACAAATCCATCGGATATACTGCATAACGTCAGTCCCGCAAATATAAAATACTGAAATCAGTACGTGTATAACATTTATTTACATGTATTTTAAATTTATTTTTATAAATCAATAAATTAATTCTTATATAGTTACTAATTTCTTTTAATGGCAGATAACTTTCTCACATTAAAATACAATATATCAAAAAGCATGTTAATTAAAATAAAGGTTAATAAATAATCCATGAACCACTATAATTAAATATTTTTTCATGATAGATTTATGCAGATAACTACATAAGCAAATCGGTATTCATAATATCGATTTATTATATTCATTTCCGCACAGCCTTATCAACTTTAATAAAGCTTTAGTCGTAAACGATTTTATAAATAATAATTACTTGCACATAACAATAGTTCTTACCTGACGCAAAGTTTCAACTCTCATATTGCCTACTACTCTGTTGCGATGGTACTTTGCAATTCTTGCAATGTTTTCTCTAAAGATTGACAGTAAACGCCAGTCACTTACCATTTATTAACATACAACAACGTTTGCAACAATTTTACGATGATATATGTGTACTGTTTGCGACACGAAATGCATAATTAATCTGCCACCATAACGTAGTGTCTAATGATGCCACTGTACCACGGTGGTAGATTAATTATACTGAAGTATTACGAGTAAAGAGATATTCGGTTTGTCACTGTATCGACCTGGAAATAAAAAACAGTAAATTTGTTACTCGTTTTCAAGGTTTCGTACCCAAAGTACAACAAACAACCATATTATTAAACCTCGACCATCCGTCAAACTATCTGTCGGTCTATCAGCAGGTCCTATCTCATGTACCATAATAGCTAGAAAGTTGAAATTTTCAGTGTATTTCTGTTGATGTTTCATCAAATAAAAGTAAAATTATAATAACAATAAACATGGTTTTATTGACGCTTATGTTATAAGATCCGTAGGTATAATTCCGACTTCCACTTGGCCATTTCTTATCATTATAACAAAACCTTACATATTATTATTTACAAAACATTGTGTTCGAATGGCCTGTCGGCGTAATCATAGTGGTCCTGCCTCTTACGCTATGAGTCACGAATTTAGTTCCCGCCCAGGACAAACATTCATGTGATGAACATTTATGTCTATTTTGTGTCTGGTTTTTAAATAAATACTTAAATATATATTATATTTAAGTATTTATTTAAAAATGTCTGTTCGTTTAGCGGTGTCTAATGATCCATACTACAAATCAACCTCTCATGGGATCAGAATATTGTGTATCCCAGATATTTATTTATTTATTATATAACTTTTGTTTTTTTTTTTAATAAATAACGTTCGATATGGCCTTGAAGAGAGATCGTTTTATACAGATGAGGATTTAACATATAAACAAACATCTACCACAGAAATGCTTAAATACGTGAATTATTCATACCATTGAGACGTAATATCGATTTCAAGATTTTTAAAATAGCATTCATTTAGTTAAGTCATACGCTGATAAAACTAACATTAAAAATGTCATTTTCTGGAAATTTCTCCCTTAACAACAAAGACTAATGGGTAAAACATTCATCTAATCTTATCTTTAAAATTGTAGCTGTGACCTCGAATTGTAATAATTATTATACCTATTCTTTTACGTTGTACCAGGCGTCATTGCCATCACGAAAACATACCGAGATGGAAAAAAAAATAGCATTAAAAAAATCAAGAAAAAGAACATAAAATAAAAAAAATTAAGGTGGGGAAGACAATTAAAGAGCTCTTAGTTTAAATGATAATAAGAACAAATATTTAAGTATACAGTTTTACTTGTACAGGAAAATTATGAAGCACAAAAAATTGGAAATAATTTTAAAATGCATTCTCTTTCAGTTAAAAAAGTGAAAAATTTAGTTTTAGTCAACTGGGTACCAATTCAATTTCATAGTGATATCGAATTGTGGTTAAAGAAATAACGAACATATCTAAGCTGTAAGGATGTGTGATTTATACACTGCCGGCCAAAAGTTTGAGACCACTTCGTACACAGGTTATAATTTGCAAAATATTTTAAATCTGCGTATG
>DWQX01005907.1:0-12144 GCA_018245475.1 Pharmacophagus antenor
TATATATATATATATATATGTGTGTGTGTGTGTGTGTATATATACAAGAAGGTTCTGCTCGTTGCTAAATCCCTTAAATTATTTCTAAACAATTTAACGAAGTAATTAAAACAACTTAAAGCTACAATAGTTTCATTTCCTATTAATGAAATTAAGTATTTGTAAGTTTATGAAATCGTTTTACAGCAGTAATAAACAAAAGTCTGACTTATATCAAATTTATTACACCGTCCCCTAAACCTTTTGGCTTCTGGTTCTATATTTAACGACATATTTAAGTAGAAAATTAATTCAACATAATTATATACAAGTTACTCTCCATCGAAGTCATTTCTGTTCGAAGCTCTAAGCTTAGTATAAAAGTTTATGGATGGTTTGATTAAACCGTCAAGAGCCAAAATAAATTCTGAATAATTTTGCTTTGACCTTTTATAATTTGAAATATTTAATACAAAAACTTTATAATACTAAACTTTGTAATTATAAGTGTAATAACCCGAAAATCTGCGTAGGTTTTCGGTTAGTATTGTATATTAGTAGGTATTTATCATTACGTGCAGTGGTTGTACCTAGGATTTATTGGTATAGAATTTATAACAGACGAATAGACGCAATTTATATTGATGCTGTTATGGTTTGTGTTATCATGTTCAAATTTATTTAAATATAATTTGTAATACAGTTTGCTAGTGAGGCACTAACACGTCCATTAAGAGGTTATAAGTGGGAATAGTCCTGTTTACTCTCTTTTTTTAAAAAGCATCTTGCGATGTTTGTCAAACATTCAACAATAATAAGCACAAATTGTTTATGCCAAACTTGATGAAATCTTTGTTTGTCATAAAAATTAATGCAGCATTTCTCTATTTGATCCAAAGTAATAATGACGATTCGTTTAACACGAGTTGGCTCGTAACTTAACTTTATTATTTTTGCCCTTCGCGCTCAAGTTTTATTAGTTTTTTTTTATCGCTCGGTTGTAACTTAACAAGGTCACGAATCACGTGCCACTGAGAAAACTGACGTTTAAACGGTTTAATATCATTGATATTCAAAACTTTTACTTTTCGTGAATGAACTAATGTACTATAATATTATACGAGTAGAGTTGCATATTCTGACTAAATACTCTTATTAGTGACCTGTTAAGTGCTATTATGGTCATATACTATGTATAAAACATAATTATTTTGTATGTATATTTTTTTCATTGATATATGTTATGTAACTTTTAAAATGGCTTCGGTTATTATTCTTTAAATTAGTCAGATTGAAAGTACTCCTGGTTCTTACGAAAACGCCTTACTCCCCTCCACCACCCCGGCCAACGAAGGTTGGTTTGAAGTGGTGAAGAGGGGGAAAAAGAAGAGGCCCCAGCAAGGGGCAGCCGTCCCGGCTGCCAAGGCGGCCACAACAGGGACGAAGACGGGGCCGCAAAACAGCGGCGACTCCGGCCCCTAAGAAGAGCAAAGGCAAGGCGATGAAACGGTCGTCGCCGCCCAAGACGGCGGCCGTGGTGGTCACGCTCTCTCCCTACGCGGTCGCGTCGGGAGAGACGTACCAGACCGTCTTCACACCGTTGCGGTGTGCAGTGCCTGGTCGGAGCAGCGCCGTGCTGTTGAGGCCTTAATCGGGCCGGACCCCTCTTTGCCGCGGGTCATGGATGCAATGATCCGCGACGAGAGGATCTGGGGGGCCGAGTCTTCCTTCGCCGAAGGGGTCATGACCCGCAAGGAGGGCGAGGAGCGGTAGAGGGAGGTAAACTCCTGTAACCCGCTCCGCCGAAGACGGAAGCCATGTATCCTCTGCCAGGGTCGTGGTCGTATCCGAACGGCTTCCTATGACCCTGCCCGGCTCATCCCGTGATGCCGCCCTTACCTCGTCTTCGTCGCCCGACTCGTCGGGTGATGAGGATTGGGTCTGGGATGGCGGAGGAGGGAGCAGTGAGGACTAGCGGTTTGCCGCCGCGGGGTTTTAGTGGGTAGCCCCTGGGCCAATTTCCAGGAGAAGTGCCCTTTTCAGGGCGCCGGTAGCCCCACACTTCTCCGCTTCCCACGGGGAGGGGGGATTTGGTTCAGCAATGCATTTCACCGCGCAAACAAAAAAAAAAGGTAGTGCGCATACATTTATTGAATAATAACTTTTTTCTCGAAATATTTCAGTTTCGACTTTGCATGTCCTATACAGACATCAGTAAATAATCTATGATAATATTAATGATGGAATCATTGACGATCGAAAACAAAAACAAAAGTGTGAAAACGACGTAAGAAAAAAAAATCATAATTATGTAATAGCTTAAAGAAATTACCTGGCAGAAAAGAATAATAAATAACATTATAATTTTTAATTTACTATGAAAAACTATCCATATACATATTTTGCTTAGTCATGTGGTGTTAATGAATTTCTGAACAATAGGTTTGAAACTTGAGATTCTTTAATTATTAAAATGTGGCTTCGTTTTTCGCAAATGTACATGTTACGATCTGATCTACTCTGATGCACAAAAGTCAAATGATATTGACAGTTTGCCATTGCAGATTTTGCTAAAATGATAAAATAGTGCGAATGCAATACAATACCATATAGTGCGTTATACCGTACAATATTTTAATATTGGCATAAATCTAAGTTATCTTCTACTCATTATGTCGTTGTATATTTAAAAAAAAACGTTAATCTCTGTGTCGCATACAATCAACGTTTATTACAAAAAAAATATTACTACGCTCCATTACTGTAAAGTCCCATCGCGCTCTATTTCAGTAGATTTAATACGTTAGCTGGCAGTTAAACACTTTTATTGCAGTATTGTCTCTTTGAGAGAAAGAATAAAACCTTCAGTTAAATAAAACTTATTTCACTCTTACTTAGTCGAAGGAAAAAATTAAACGAAGCTTACGTAGCTTCGTTTAATTTTTTTTTTTACTTTTTGTTTAATAGATATATTTCGTCATAGATTAACAATGAATTGAAATTTGACTACAATTTCATGTCTTAGATGGTCAAGCTGCTTTAATCAGAATACTCTTGCTCATGTTCATATGTACATGTTCGAAAAAACTCAACCACTATCCAAACTCCACTGTTAATATAGCCCGGGAACCGAATAAAAGATTTATATTTAACATGGAAAGCGGTAAATGACCGCGCTACGTAGACTGTCAGTTATCTCATCAATACCGTGAGGATGAAGAAGCAATGCGACGCTAAACCGCCATGACAACACCATATTGATGAACCAAACGAGGAAGTCGGATGTAAATCCAATCTATGTCAATTTTCACGAGTTGTCACTCGCCGCTTGAACGGGGAAATTGAAATTCAATTTTTTTCCCGAATTATTCTCAAGCAATAATTTTAAAGAATATTGGAGAAATAAACGTGTAATAATGTGGTGTTAATAGTGCACGGTTATTGTAAAAAGTTCTTATAAAATTTTATTCCATCGTAGTAGTGGAGCTACGTGTAAAAATGAGGCGTAGAGGCGTAGAGCTTAATCTAACTATATAGTAATAAGTTGTCAAAGAGTACCACAGCAATAAAATGAAGAGAATCAGGAGACTTGAAGCTTCTCACCAATTTATTATACTATGATTTTTTCCTTATTATTTTCCTTGTATACGAGTATATTAATCGTTCAAATGCATTCTCTTATCAAATAGTTATATTATTTATTTTTTATTGCTTTCGTACAAATTAACTCGTTAACGGTAAATGTTCTGTGTTAAGTGAAAAAATAAATAAGGACCAAACGCTTTGCATAGCCTGTTAATAATACGGAAACTATTAAAATATGTTTTATGGATCGTAGTATTTTACTAAGGAGCAATATAATCGTCAAAAATACTTAACTAAGGGCCGCATTTTGAAGTGCTTAAAAATTTGTAAATAATTAATAGGACCCACCTATATGGCGTGGATGAGCATAAAATAGAAAATTCAACATAATTAGTTGTAAAGCTACAGTAACAGGATTTTTCATTTTCTTTGCAACGTGATTCATGAAAAATGAAAATGAAACTGATCATTGAATCGGAATTTGTTTTTAATTTCAAAGTTTTGAGTCTTGGAGATACAATAATTATTTTTCATCAAAAAATGTACCCTTTATTTATCTTTAAATCATCAGCAATCGATCCGGCCGTTTCGGAGGTTACCCCCGAATAAATAATGAGATCGAAAGAAAATTTAAAATTATTTGTATATATATCAAGATAAAGAAAAACCAGTAATGTTAAAAAAAATCTTCCCTTTCATAGTGTGAGTACTTTTAAATACGTTTATAACAAACAACGTTTTATTTGTACAATTGAGTAAAGCCATCATCGAGATCGATCGACTTGAAGACACAGAGTTTAGTCGGTTGGAATAAATTAGATTTCTATTTACTATTTGTCGTATAAACAAATTCCTTTTAACATTCTACTTTAGATGTTTGTCGAAACGGGGTAACAGAAGTAAACATCTTTACTTTGATGTTCAAGTGATTTAGTAGACCGCAAGCTTGCAACTTCGTAAACTTATTTAAGTACTCAAAAGTCTTATTACTATCAATTTTAGATATACTCGTACATAATGACAACAAATTGATTTTCGGTACTCGCGATAAATATACGTGTTCAATTTATCTTAAAGTGGCGTTTGATACCAATCATTATTTTTTTTAAGAATTACATCATATTATTTAATGTCTTTATTTGGTCAAAGTGAAGTTTTTATGACTACTTAAGAATTTGGAAGAGCGGTGCCTCTTAAGGCAAGTAAATCCTTGCTTGTGTTATGAGTAACCAGTATTCAGTACACGTAAAGATTTAATCTTAGCTTTATGAAAAAAAAATCATTTTCATTTTTCAATAGGCTATCACTTAACCTCAATTGTCACATGGTGTCAAGTGAAAACGAGACCGTAGATGATGAAGCGTGCTCGCCCAAAATACTTCTGGCTCTCCCATGTATGACTGCCGGAAAACAGCAATGCTGTTATGACGGCGGATTGACCTTGATGGTGATAGTTAGCCAGGAGGGTACGAAACATTCTCCTACCAACCAGACGACAAATTGGCTTGGGTATCGAAGCAGGGACCTCCGTGTTACAAGACAACCGGTAAATCACTGTGGCACGAAGGCAGGTCCTGTGGCCGCTTATTAAGAACACCGTAGCCAGTAGTTACTTAAGGTAATCCCGTCTCACGGCGGCGAGTTCAATATGATGCAGTGTAAACATCATAACTAGCATCATATTGTTGTTAGCAGTCGTATCATTTAATCAGGTGACCGCTAAATTTTTATTGTCACTTAGATGTATTAAAGAATCGACTAGATCGATGTACAGATATATTTCGATAGAATTTTATTTGCCTCAGTCTTCAAATGAATTGTTAGAACAAATATTTCGAATTCGCGAGAGGGTGCAGCTCACGCAAATGTTTTCAAAGTTCATCTAAACTGAATGGAGTCGGCTGTGAGTTCCCTCTATTAATTTAGCTAACAATTCCCGTAACGCACATTAATGTTGAAAAGTTGCATCGGTTGTTCCCAGTGAGGAGGACGGAAACTCATGTTCTATTTAGATTTAGCGAGAGCTCGTTATGAGGGATCTTCACCCATTAAAATCCCATCGTTAGTCATTTTCACTGCGATACGAGGGGCCATGGGTTTTTCTTTTGAACACATACGTGTCCTTTTGTACTGCCAACTGTGTCCTTTTGTACTGTATTTTTACAAGTCCGAGTGAAGAACATAGCCTTCCCAAGCAACCTCGCAGTGCTTCGGCAGGTGCCAAACTCAATCTGTTATTCTCTTTAGGCTCATTTAGTTGACTACCAGCCCTTCTTTTTCCAAACTTTTTTCTCAAAACTACACACGTATAGATAGGCAGTAATTACGTTAAACATATTCTGAATAGCCCGAGACTATTGGACACATCTCTAGAACCCCCCAAAAGTTATCTGATTTTAAGTTAATATGCCCTGTCGATTTTCATATAGGCTTTGGGATTTCCTTCTTTCATTATTTTATACGATATAATTAGACGTCAAATCTTAACGTTCTAATAAAACATTCTTCAAGAAGAAACTTAATTAAATTGTATTTTTTCTGACGTAGCTCGCCGATAGACGCTGTGCAGAAATGCGTTAAACCGATAAGACAAAATCTATCAACGCTAAGACAGGCGATAAATTAAAAATTCTTCGTTTGCGCTTAACAACATTTATAAAAATATTTTTTTGGAGAAATTAGGAGATTAATACGTTCACAACGGCCCTGATTTATCTGTATTTTCCAGCCTTGCGGTACGGGGCGTATTTGACCTTGTACTAATAATATTATTGTGATTGCATGACACTATGCGTTTTCTGCATATATTCGTACATGAATAATTATTTATGTGTTGATGATCAAAGTAACCTCGTGTTAAAGTTATATATGATAGAATTCTGGTTTTTTACTACTAACATATATTAAATACATATTTATTTTTTCTACATAGAACCAAATTAAAATTACTCTCTCCGCATCACAAAGAATGCTTCGTGTTTCTTTCCCTTGTTTATCTCTTACTCGCACCACAAACAAGAAACGTACAAAGCGTCCAAGAACAACACGGGTTCGGTACGGGGGAGTTAACGCGCTCATCTGGGTCTATATCATAGGGTTAAATATTTAGTCGTACAACATTGATTTTTTACAACTTTTATTACTACTACTATTTTGTGTTTCTCTTAAACAGCTCCCGTTTTTGTCTTTAACTAATGGTGTTTTTATATTTCTAATGATAGATCAGTTGTTTGGTTGAAATGGGTGGTCGGGCGGGTTGCCTTTGGAGTTTTAGGACAGGTACGGACGAGATTTCTTATGACAAACAACAAACTGTGCGACTTAATGGCCAAGTTTCCGTGGAGGAAAATGGGTGGACGTCACTCCTAAGCATTGCGGTAGAATTCGCAAGAGTTCTGGAGTCCATATTGCGCAGGTCATAGCGTAGTGTTAGAGAGGTTGCGGATGTGTTCCGAATGGAGATGCCGCGACTCTTCTAAAACGCTAACCACAGAGTGTGTTTAAGTGGATATAAATCTTATATAACACTGAATTTCCTACAAAAGGCCAGAAAAAAAAGTTAGTTGGGTGTAATTCGTTGGTTTTATGCCTACTGAGCTTCTAATGAAGAAAAACATCGTGGAGACACGTTCCAAGAATAAAATTTTTTTGAGCGCTTACGACTTGCATCGGTGATTGACATTGAATCTATCAAAGAAGAGGTATCTTTACCGCTTGCTGTATAAAGGTTATGGATTCAATTGCCCGGTCACAGGAGTAGTGAAGTCTGGATGGTGGAAGGGTTCTTAGAACCCGCGTGACTAGCTACCACTCTTAATGTTAATCTCCCGCCATAATGTTTAGACATCCATATACGTCATAGTCATATGTTTTCTGCGTAAATAAGTTTTATCATCTACGGCCTTATGCTCATTTAACATCAAGTGAATACAAGTGTTAGCTCATAATCGATATAAAAAAGTTTTGTACTTTACTCTCCCAGTGTGAATTGGGCTATAGTAAAAGAAATTACTTGGGTGATATATGTAAACAAATATTTTGTTATCGTAATGAGATTATCGCATTATGAAAGATTATGTATGTATATATATATATCAATTATAACCAAATCTGTTTATACCGCGACTTATTAATATATAAAGTAAAATGAACAGAATAAAATTTATAGTGGTGATACATATATGGAAGTTTATAATTAAATATATGTATAAATAATATTTTTGTATTCATTTTCTCGATATAGTAAAAGTTACACATACAAATTATTTGTTAAACTGTAGCTTTAAACATAATTCATATATGGCTGTAATGAGAAAACGTTTTTATACCGGGGATGTTTTGATTGAATTATTTATTCATTCTTTTAATTTAACTAAGACCACCCCGTTTAGTATGCGAGTGACTTCGCCGTAGTAATTCAGAGTACAAGTGGCAACTAAACGTAGTCTCTTGATACACGAACCTTGTACTTAATCATCCGGACAATATTGTTTTATTACATAACCGAATTGTACTGTGATTCAATCGTATATCGCTTGCTTTGTAACATCGAGTTCTGGGTTCGAATTTCAGCTACGTGAATAACGAATTATGGATGATGGTAAAATTTTTTCGAATACTACCAACCTCAAAGTCCATCAGCCGCCACTGTAGCATTGCTGTGTTTCTGCAGTCATATACTTAATAGTCAGTAGTATTCTGGGCGAGCTCTCTTCACAATCTGGGACCTCACGGTGTTTTGTTACATTAAGGATTGATGTAAATTTCTAACTTGATTAAAGGAAAGTTTACATCAGAAGTATTTTTTTCTAAGCTGACTAAGGGAGGCGATTTATCTGATGTACTTACTTGTTTTTTAAATTAACAGTTATATATTTTACTTAATTTAGTTAAAGTTATACCAACGTGCGATCAAACTCCGAATATTGAGTTCACCACGAAATAAACTTTTTTGTCAAAACTTTTACAAAGGATAATTTCCGAGTTTCATTTACAAAGCAAACAATAGGTGAACTGAGATTTTTAATAAAGCAGCCATTTCTGTTTGGTACAAAGTCAGAACGAAAGAATATAAATTGAGAAAGCCTTTTCTTTTAAAAAGACGAATGGAATTTCGAAGAGGGTTTCGTCTCGTCTACAGACGGACAGCATAAGGCATACCTTCTTACCAAAAATTGTGAAGACTCGTTTTAGATAAGACCTTCTTAATTTCAAAAATACTTAAATAAGTGCGCTCTAAATCGGAATAGACAGTACGAGTACACCGGCATGAATCAAGCAAATAAAAATATCTAATTAAAATTTTAATAACACACATTTAAAAAGAAATCTAAAATTATACATGTTTAAATGGTGGAATAACGAAAGAACTTAATTAAATAAATTAAGATAAAGAAAGTGTTGAGTAAAGCGTTAGTTGAGTTGAAAGTGTGATGAAATTTCCCGTTATAAAAAACGGTGTGGGGGTTCGTTCACCACTGAGTTTGAGCTACTATTGCATGTGAACATCGTCGGGAAGCCGACATGTACTAAGAACTACGGCGTGGTTCATCCACGGATCACGGTAATGACTTTCCTGTTTCGATAGGTCTTTAGTTTCAGAGATGAGAACTGCCACGGTGAAAACTGTTAAACTGTTAACTCTTAAACTGTGAAACTGTTGCGTTGTAATAAGGCTCTCCCGGGCTCGAATTCAGGGCTACATGAGTAGTGGAATTTGAATAGTGTTAGGATTTCCTCGTATCCGCCTTGTTTGCTTTCGTTGAGGGTTGGTCAATGTCAATCTTCCACTACAAAAGCACTTTCACGTTGCGTCGTTCGTGTGACAGACAGCCGGGGTATTCTATTCTGAGCGAACATTCACCATGACATAATTGTCACTCAAAGTCCTGTTTTATTAACATATTATCCTCAACTCTTATTTCATTGTCGATAAAAAAAGAGAAGATGGTAAAAAGAGCTGCATACGCCATAGTAAAGAAAATTATACCTTGGTCTTACTGTTATTAGAAAAAAACTTTTATAGAATTATTAAACGATATTTAAGTTTTTCTTTAATTATTGCATAGTGTCTGACTAGGAACCCGATTGGTTGTAAGTAAAGTGTAATCTCCGATAATCGCGTGAACAGTTTTGCAAGTATTTAATTTTCCCGTCCATTCGTTCGTCTCGGGCTAACGAACCCCTGACGTCCCCCGAGGATGCCACGTGTAGTCGCTAAACGCGATGAGATTGTATTTTAGTCGTAGTATTTGTGATTAAAGTGAGCAGGAATAAAGCATATTAATTTTTGCTTAATTGAATCGTGGAGTTCATTCACGCGATCATGTGAGACTATATGTCTTTATCGTTAAGTAAAAAATAGAAGAAATAGATTAAACTCAGCACAATAGTTTCATAGCTATAAAGCTGAATACAGAATTACTAGCGTTTAATTTTAAAAAAGTTTCACGAAGATCACAGAATTTGATTGAATCGATCGTGGCGTACTACACCCGTGTAAGTGAGATTGGAATCGTTTGAGATTAAAACTGGAATTTATTTCGTATAGATATAAGAATGCAATTTAAAAACACACCTCGGCTCCTGAATACATTCCGCTATCTCACCTTTTGAATGTAATGCACGTAGCTAATGACGCTGCAGCGTGAAATTCATTCCAAATAGTTGAAAGATAAAATTGTATTTGTGTTATGTTTTGTTACTATATTGCCAAAGAATAATAATTTTTTTGGATGTATTTTAATCGAACACGCCTACAAAAGTATATCGCTAACGATGATAATTTGAGAAATAAACATATCGTATTCTTAGTGTGACAAATATCAAACAGATAGTTCATTTGTTTTTTAAGCATTTTGAATAATAAATGATCGCGAATATTAAGTTTTACGGAAATAATACGGTACGTCAATGTTTTTTCATAAAAATGATGAGTTCAATAAATTTTTTAATATGTCTTTTTTAAAAAATATTATAAGAACAAAGAGATTTTCCTATCTGTTTTTCTAACTAGAAGGCGCGTTGTTGATAAAAATGGATATGATTATAAATGATTTTATTATAAGTCAAAATAATGTTAGTTAAAAAAGGAAAAACAAATTTGGGAATAATATAAAATGTAATTGCTAACATTAAAAGATTTTTTTTGTGAATAATACCGTTGTGTGATTACAGAATTGTTATTAATACTAACAAAACGGTTATTTTATTTATTTATTTAAGACCATCTATAGCAATCACAATAAACTAACATAAGTATGTATATATCGTTATATTGTCATTGCCTCTCCAATAGATGAACCGACACATTTTTTATGATTTCTTCTTTTCGAGGCTGTAGTAATTTAATACATTAATATATTATTTTATTATCGGTTTTGCAATAACATGTATAGAACAATGTTGCCAGATACAGTATAAAAATAATTCTTACGCCTAATATGCCTTTACGAAACTTTTTGTCTGGAGTTGGTCCATTAGTAAATCTAGTGTTAAGCGCTAAAGTGATAATAGATTTATTAATTTATAATATAACAATTAATTTTAATATTAATGCTAAATTTAGTGAAGGGTGAATTTAATGTAACAAATGTACTTTGAAAAAAATCTTTACATGTTTCGGATCTTGTCCATGAAAATTTCTTACATATCATTGCAACACGATAAATATTTCTTGAAAGTATATATGAGTTAAATATTTATTTAAATTATATAACGTTAGAAAAGAATTAAACATTTATATTACATCTTGAACCTAATTCAAAATAGTGTAGAATCTAAATTACATTTAAAAATTATTACTTTCTTTCTGCGTTATAACTTATTTAGGTTCAAAATCTTAAAATACCTGTAATCCCAAGTTTATAAATAACCATTGTACAAATAATTATAATGAAAATAAGGTATTTTAAGTATATATCTTGTAAACACTTAAATTAAATAACACATCGGTACCAAATTTCCATAACGTGGCTAATACTATATCTGACAAAATTAAAAAATATATCGATTTAAAAGAAGAAATGATAAATATATGAAAAGAAAGTATACCTAGTATCCATATTTATGTCTTCTCGCAGAAAGTACTTACAGAAAGAAGCAATACTGCATACTTACAGAATAACTCGCAAATATTTGACAAGATAGGATTAATTGATTGCAGAAACGCCTGTAAAACGGTGAATTTAAGCAGGCATGCATAAAAAGTTACGATATAAATAACTAATAAAATAAATTTCATTGCATATAAATTCACTGGTGATACCCTTACATAAAACTGCGTTCACACTGCGCTCCGGACATTATGAATAACTAATTAGCTAGAATAGAAACCAAGCACTGCTACTAGAATAATAAATTGTTGTATGAAATAACAAAATATTTAATTAAATGAACATTAACATTTTTAAATAACATATTTAATAAAACTCCGATATTACAAATGGCATTGTTATTTAAATGTTGCTATAAATAAATTACTGTACAATTACAATACTTAATATCTTTAGTTCTTTTGTAAGGAGTACACGTACATTGCGGTACTTTGTAAATGTGTTAAGACATCATTATATCTGTCAA
>DWQX01005908.1:0-12175 GCA_018245475.1 Pharmacophagus antenor
CATTGTGTAAAAGATAAGAGAAATGGTATTTAGACATTCAAAATGATTAGTAGATTACACAGATGTTCATATTGTTATGTTATCATACGCAGATTTAAAATATTTGCAAACTATAACCTGTGTACAAAGTGGTCTCAAACTTTTGGCCGGCAGTGTAGTTGCCTACTCAAATCAATCGTAACATGATAAACATTCTTAAATCATTATTGACACATTTTTTTAAACGACTTATATTTATATTAATATATTATAATTATTATTTACAGAAACAATTGAAGTACAAAGTAGCCCAAAGTCTAGACAGCAAAGAGTACTATAGAGTTTATCAACAATGGCGAACAGCGGGAAACAGTTTAGGTGAAACAGATGGAATCGAAACAGCAGATATTGACATGTACAAAGAAGAAATTACTAAGTGAGTTGTCCTTGTATTCTATGGGTATATAAACCAGTTTTGGCAAATTTTAATACTGAACAGCCATTTATATTATATTACTTTCCGGTATATAAATATCATAAGCAAATATAATAAGCAAAAAAGAAATTTCTATTATTTTTGTATCACATGTAAAATGTTTCGGTTTTACTAGTAATCGGGACACTTCTCTAGAAGTGGCTAACGAAGAAGGTTCCCCTACGGACCTTGTCAGTAGCGGCGTTGTCAGTCGTGGGAACAACCAAACACCAGGTGAAGGTAGGTATAAGGCTTAACAGATAAAGTTCGCATTAATCAATTTTTTTTTATGAAATTAATAAACGTTGAATATACACATACAGAATTACCTTACTAAACATCTTGTTAGTTTAGTATAATCTAAAAGAACCAGTGATAAGCAAATGACAGTATCCTAATGTAGGCATTGTTAACATTTAAAATAGACATGTACAACTATTATTATTTTATAGTTTATTTCCTTAACCTTAATATTACTCTAATTAAACTACATTTTCGAATATGGGAATATTTACATTAAAATATATTAACGTTTATAAATTTCTTTCACTGAGGTAATATATTTGTGTGAATTATTACTTTGTATCTATAAAATTAAAAAACAAAATTATTCCTCTAAAGTACTTATTTCGGTTGTATACCGCATTGATATTTATAAATAACCTTTATTTCCTCGCCATTTCGGCGCGACTTAGATCGTCTAAGGTGTGGATTTGAAGATTTCAGTTTTTTCGATATTTTCTGTCACTACAAAAAAAATTGTTACTGTTAGCGAACGAAGATGGTCCTGATGTAGAAGACGAAGATGAACAACAATCGCCGCCCCCTGATAATCAAACTCTTTTACGATTACTGGAGCATCATGAAAAGGTTTGTAACGTTATATGAATGTCATATAAAAAGTAGCCATAATTGTCATTATTATAATGGATTAAGACTTAAGAGTTGACATGTTAAAACAAAAGTTTAGAAATAAGTTCTACCCGGAAATGTCTCAGTTTTTAAATGTCCTTCTTTATAACATATACAATAAGTCATTATGTTTTCACAGATTTCTCACATGTTTAGATGCGCACGAATACAAGGCCTAGACACTACCGAAGGTTTGCTCCTTTTCGGTCGCGAACATTGTTACGTAATAGATGGATTTACTTTGCTAAAAAATAGAGAGATTCGCGATTTGGACAGTTGCCCGGATGATTATGAGCCTATTCTACCCAGCCAGGGCATTCAAAGGAGCAATCAGAGACATTGCTCCAAATTTCTTTATGAAGATATAAGGTAACTTATGGTGCAATAGTTTTTATACTTTGTAGCGATTTCTTTTTTAGTACTATTGATGTTTCGACTGTGTTCACAGAGAGGTACACAAAAGAAGATATTTGCTTCAACCTATTGCCCTAGAAGTATTTTCTAGTGACGGGCGTAATTATTTGCTTGCATTCCCAAGAAAAGTTCGGAACAAGGTACTATAATGTTTTCATCTTTTTCTTGATTTTTACAATTATTACGATTATAGTACCAAATTGCATTTACCACTTATAGTTATTATAATTTTTTGCGGACACTGTCTTTTATAGGTATACAGTAGGTTCACGGCGCTAGCTACGGGCATGGCGGACAGCGCGGCTGGTTCAGTAGCAGGTCAAAAGCGCGGTGTGGCCGTCGAGCAGCCCGCCGGACTGCTCGCCACGCTCATCGGCGACACTTCCGTCACGCAAAGATGGCTGGTAAACAAAACTTGTTTAATGTTAATATCCACTATTCAATTAAACCAATCACAATTTGTCGTTTTGTTATTCGATATTTTTTCAGCGAATCTGTTTCGACAATGACGCCTGCAGCATCGAAGTTTTTTAAACATTTTATATAAAATCTGTTACCATTTTGTGACAATTGATAAATTTTTAAACATTTCAGTCTATATACAAGTATAACACAAATAACAAGATTGACGTAGCTTTATTAAGATAATGAGGACATAATTTTGAAACTAATTAATTTTCTGAAATTGAATATATACATGATATTAAGACCGAATATTATATACACTTCCTTATTCATAAACGACTCTTTTGTTTCAGAGAGGAGAAATTTCAAATTTCCAATACTTAATGCACCTTAATACGCTAGCAGGGAGATCATACAACGACCTAATGCAGTACCCTGTATTCCCCTGGATTCTCGCTGATTACGACACCATAGAGCTTGATCTGAATGATCCGGCTACATTCCGTGACTTGACTAAACCTATGGGCGCCCAAAGTCCAGAGAGATTAGAACAATTTAGAAAGAGATACAAGGTAATATCTTAATTGATATAGTTTTCGTTTCAATATTGTATGTTGTTTTATTATATTATGATGTCTATAACTCCAGGAGTGGGACGACCCGCATGGGGAAACGCCTCCGTACCATTACGGCACGCACTACTCTTCCGCCATGATTGTGTGCTCTTACTTAGTTCGCATGGAACCTTTTACGCAACACTTTTTGAGGCTGCAAGGTGGACATTTTGACCTGGCTGACAGGTAATAAAGAAACCGAATGTTATTAAAAATTAAAATATAGAAAGTAGTAACTTCGATGAAAATCTATCGCCGACAGAAATATTATTTAATGAAAATATTATTTAATGAAATAATTAAAGATTCCTTTTAAGCTTTTACCTCAGTAAGAGGGGTGGATTTTTATTCTCCTAGCCTTACTTGTGTGTTGGTTTTTTGTGGAAGTGATAATAATTTGTTTATCATTTGTTACAGAATGTTTCATTCAATCAAGGAAGCATGGAATTCAGCATCACGTCATAACATGGCTGATGTTAAAGAGCTAATACCGGAATTTTTCTACTTGCCAGAGTTTTTACTCAACTCAAACAATTTCGACTTAGGTACATTATATACAAATATTAAACAGATTTATGAACTTTCAATTTTCAAAATACCTTGTAGACAGATATCAAGCAAATCGAATTGCTTTGTTTTGCTCTCTTTATTTGTTACTTATGTATCTAAAATAACCCTTTGCGGATGAAAGGAGACTCGGTGGCCACGGTGTTTCCCGTGACAACGAGTGACGAGTGAGAGACGTAACTATTGAAAGAAGTGGTTACCTTATCTTTATTCAAGTCCAATATATAGACATTTAAAAACTATCGAAATATAATGTTTTTACAGGGTCATTTGTTAGATCATTTTATCCATATCATGTAAATCACTCGACATCAATATCGTCATCCGCAAAAGAGTTGTTTTTTTTTTTTTAATTTTAAATAGAAATCGAGACAAAGTAGAAATCGATAACTGTGAGATTATCGTGACACATCGGTGGCTTACACCGCCCGTTGTAGAAGACGACTTTGAACCAGCGTTGGTACCCGCTGGTTTAAACATGTTAATGTAATTTGTGTTACGCTTTATACGTTCTCAGGTTGTAAGCAGTCTGGCGTGGCGCTGGGTGACGTGGTGCTGCCGGCGTGGGCGCGCGGTGACCCTCGCGAATTCATACGTCTGCACCGCGCGGCGCTCGAGTGCGACTACGTGTCGCACCGGTTGCACCACTGGATCGATCTTGTCTTCGGCTACAAGCAGCAGGGTCAGCCCGCCGTAGACGCGTGCAACGTATTCCACCACCTGTTCTACGAGGGCAACGTAGATATTTACAAGTAAGCGTTTAATCGTAACGTATAATATCAATACAGATTTTACTTTTGATTGCAGATTAACAATTTTGTTGTCTTTATTGTTTTGTTGAAGATTTAAATTATAATTATTTAAAAGAAAATATTCCTGTGTATGTAATAAGTCTGTGTTGCGATATTTTCAGTATTGATGATCCACTGAAGAAAAACGCAACTATCGGTTTTATAAATAACTTTGGCCAAATACCTAAACAGTTATTCAAAAAAGCACACCCGAGTAAAAAAATGTCACAGCGAAGCTCTACTATATTAGACCCAAACAACATCATACCTTCACAAGGTGTAACACCACCAGAGAAACTTTTCTTCCACAATTTGGAGAATCTAAGGCCTTCCTTGCAACCAGTAAAGGGTAATTATTGAATTTTAAAACAGAGTTACTATTTCGTTATATTAAAAAAACTTACCGGTTTATTTTTTTTTCATTACAGAAGTAAAAGGTCCCGTAGGCCAGATTCTGTATACCGATAAAGCAATACTGGCAGTTGAACAAAATAAAATCCTTATGCCGCCCTCATATAATAAGTACGTAGCTTGGGGCTTTGCTGACCACTCATTGCGAATCGGTAACTACGACAACGATAAAGCAGTGTTCGTTTGCGAAGCCGTTGCGCAGGCTTGCGGGGAGATCGTTGCATGCGTTTGCCCCTCGGCGAAAACTATCGTCACGGCCGGAACTAGTACCGTATGTATCACTTTGTATGTTTTATTTACTGCTTAGATAATACTTTTGTTTCATGCTTTCTTAAAATTTATAGATTGATAAATTCACACATTTCCAACTAAAATCAATATTAAAAAAAAATGGGTATGTTATGTCTTTGCCTACATAAATATGCAAACTCCATTTTGTATTATAAAATGTATCTAGAAAATTGTAAATTTTATTTAAAAAAAATTATAATTAACATAAATAACATTATTTATTGATAAATAATTTGTATAAGATTAAATGTCATGTAATGTTACGTATATTAAGAGAATGACAAAAGCACATATATGTCACTGCACAAATATCTTTAAATGTAATATGTAGGGAATAACATAACACGAAAATACTTTGAAACCTGGAGGATAGTCGCTGTTAATCTGATTATCTAAAATATGAATATCTATGATTAGCAATAATCAAATTTATAGGTGGTGACAGTTTGGCAGTACTGGTCGCGACGTCGTCGCCTAGCAGTGAAGGTATGTCTATACGGTCACGAGGAGGCGGTGACATCTCTCGCGGCCAGCCCCGCTTATAACTTGGTGGTGAGCGGCAGTCGTGACGGGCAAGCCATTGTGTGGGATGTGGAGCGCGGCGCCTTTGTACGCCAGTTGCTGCCACCTCACTTGAATGGGCCTCCGCCACCAGTCTCCGCTCTGGCCATCGATGACCTCACTGTAAGTTGGCGTATTATACTTAAGTGTATTAAAAGTCCATATCCATTTTTTTAACAAGCGAAGATACGATCATTTCGTTCACCATATGACAAGTCATACGCTGACGCATAACAGCGTAATGATAACTATAAGTTAACAATATATTAAAATAATGAATAAAGAAGAAAATTTAACTGGGTGTGTTCCATTGGAGGCATTGTAAGTGTTAGGCGTCATACTCATTCAGAAGGCAAATTGTTAAAAGTCATTTAATTAATTATCTTGTGCACTTTTTCTAATATATGTTTATCTTTGTACAGGGCGACATAGCTACATGCAGTGGCAGCTGGCTGTACGCTTGGTCCATTAACGGGGAGCTACTGGGCACCGCGGACAGTGCCGTCGGCCGCGAGCGCACCCAGCAATTACTCTGCGTCGCGTTCAGTCAGGCGCGCGAGTGGGACCCGCTTAACGTCATCATTACTGGCTCCACTGACGGAGTGGTTAGGGTAAGTGTCACTACTTCAGGAATCTTCTCGTACCCAAGTCATTTATAGCCGATAACAAAGAGGAGGCTCTGGAATGGACGCGTTAATTTTTGTTCGTTTGTTAACTGTTTAAAGAATGGTCCAGACTTCTTTTTTTATTTCAAAATATATGCTTGAAGGTCCAATATAAGTGATAAAATCCAATCTTTGGGTAGAGGAAATAGGTAATTATTGATTTTGGACCCATTATTTACTGTAAAACCAGTTTTTGTTTCTTTTTATCAAATAATTTTTTAACATGTATTACTCAAAGAATAAAAAGTTTAAACTATAGGTCTACCAGGATCTGATGGCTAAAAGGAAAAAAAGAAATTGATGCTAGCAATACTGGGGAAATTGGAGTAAAACGTTTTGATACTTTTATTCCTTATATCGGCTGAATCTGTGTATGATATATGCAAATATAAAAATTTATCTAATGATTAAGGATAATTTTTGAAAGTCTTACTGGAGCGAATGTGAGGTTCAAAATTTAGGTGAAAATTCCTGTTACTCTATTCATGAGTTTATGAATTAATTATAGGCTATCAGAACTTGAAAATAGTTCCAAATACTGCACATACATAAAAAAGTCTTGATCGGAAGAGAAAGACGCAGTATTAATGAAAAACTTTTCCTCCTGCATCTCAATTAATTGATCTTGTTCTATGAACTGATTTTCAATTTTTATTACATGTTCACAATATTTTCGCCATTCATCGATCAGTATTTGAGAAAAAGCTTCTTCTGTTAAAGATTTTATATCACTTGCAGGTCTATTGACGTTTTTACCTGCAACTATTTGTTTTATTATTCACTGATTAATTCTATGGGGTTTAATGTTCAATGATATGGTGGGAGCCTCAAGATTTCTTGGCCGTGTGATTTTAAAATCTTATCTATCCGATATTTAGGTTCAGACTTATTTACACATACAGATTTATATACATACAGATTTTTCACAGCTTCCAGTAATTGACATTTACGCCAATTATCGTCGTAAGGGATATTGTTTGATTGAAGCCATTCTTTTATAACAGCAATACGGGCGGCTTTTGTAGGCAATTTGTTTAATTATACAGAATGGTACTTGGCGTTGACATTGACAATTAGAGAATATTTTGTAAGGTTGGGTATCAACTTCTCCGTAACCCATTTTGTAAAGTTATCTTTATTCATATCATGGTGGTAGTCAGCAGATGTACTCTGTGACCTATAAATCAAACATCAGTTTGGCAAAAACCCATTTTCTCCACCAGCATGTACAATGATCCTTCTAGGCCCTGCCGAAATACTTTCAGATGGGCCTGCAATATCTTTATTTTGCCAGCATTTGTTTACTGAACATGAACCATCCACCACATCTAACTTATCATCGGCTTCTCGATTCTTTTACATACGCTCCAAATACTTAAATCTGTGTCTTTATGTCATGTCGCTCTATTAAAATATCCCATTTTGATTGGCACTTCACGAATTCGAATCCGATTTCTTTCAAAATAAGTCTGAAGACAAAATAAGATTTTTAATTTTAGATTATATTCAAACTGAAAGAAAATGAAATTAATTTTTGTTGCCTTAATCCTCTTTCCTCCTTTGAAATTGATTTCCTTTAGAAGAATTTCTAGCAATTTCATGACAGTGGGTATTTCTTTTCGTACAGTGTAAAACTCTCTCAATCTTGTTTCTCATCAATTCTAAATCAAAACTATCCAAGTCTTTTTTTTTGCCACCTTTCCTCTTTTTACCGGGCGTACTAAATGCGCCTCTGTGAGATCTGCCTTCAGCAATAATTCGTCTTATAGTAGTATTAGAAACCCCTGAAATAAACCAAAGTTTAGTATACATAATATAATACACACGAAAAATGCAATTAACCAAAGTATCAACATGTGTCCCTATTAACCAGTCAACGCGTGCATATGGCTCAATATCGATGATTGTGTTTGTTCTGCGCCTTGTTCATCAAGTATTCTTTGATAAACATTGAAAACAATATTTCTTGCTTGCGATCGAAGAGGTTTCTTGAGACATTTTCACCACTTTTTAGAGGAAATTTAAAGCCAAACCAAAAACAATTCCTCGAAATTTCAGTTGACAGATGACATTTTTTTTGTTGCTATATGAAAATCGTTATTTTTTAAGCTTTTTTGCCATCAGATCCTCGTAGACCTATAGTTAATTGAGTGGATAAATAATGAATTCTTGAAAACGCAATAGAAAAGTAATAAACTTAATAATTCCTCAGATGTGGTCGATTGACTATGTTGCGGAGACAGTTGACGATGAACCACAAACCTCGGAAACAAGTATAGATCCAACTACTAGTTCAGTAGAGAGAGGTGTGAAGGAGGAAGAATTATCAATACCTGCACAGGAAAGTATTAGTATGGCGACCGAAAGCGTTGTGAGATCAGATAGCGAAGAAAAAGTTGCTGTAATTCAACCATGCGTGAGGGAGGCAGCTATCAAGCGGGTAGAGGAATTGGTTAAACAGATGAGTCTTTCCCAAGAGACGGAAGGTAATTAATAATACTGGTAATCACTTCAGTAATTGAAATTCAAACGTTAATTTCTTATTGTCGCTATTAGTATAACCTTGTCAAATCACAATGAATAATTCAATTAATTCAATGTTTAATTTATTTTAATATATTTGTAACACGAATTGTTATATAAAATTCAATTTTACCTATTCCAATAGTTAAAAGTGCGTGCAATGTGTTTAAAAAGATTTACATGGTTTTTCTTTTATATTATTTTATAAACTTTTATTTTAATTTCAAATAGTATGGTAATCCAATATTTATCAGATGTATGTATTGATTATGCAAGAAAATTACTACCAAATAGTACCATAAATGACAAACTCCTTTTGGTCCGCCAATTTATATAATTTGCAATAAGCAATGTTTATGGATTTTGATCAATTTGTTTTAGGAAATCTTACTAAATCGGGTTCAGAAAGCTCGTTATCTGATGCATGTGAAAATACCAGTGCCAAAGAGTCCGCTCGAAGACACGATGAGAAGGATACATGCAGTGATACTGAAGATCCTCTACTTTACCCTGAACAAAAAGAGGATGTAGACTCATGTGAGGAAACAAAGGAAGACTACGACAATGAAAAGGAGTTGGATGAAGAAGGGAAAGAGAACCTCACCCACAGAAGCAAGCTGCAGAAACAGGGCAATGTTGTACTTAGGCGAAAATCAAAGGGGAACCTGTTATATCGAAAAAGTATATAATTTTATTATTAAACATTGATTTTACATATATACTTTAGCAAATTATCTTAAACGTTTACTTCTTTGTCACACTACGAAGAAAAGAAAACAAAAATTGCATACTTTCATTTTCCTTATTTCGGTGGTGGTGATTTAAAAAAATATCAATCATATATATAGGTGGAGGGAGTATCGGTGAGTCGAGCGAATCCGGGTCGCAGGAGGTGTGTGCGGGAGCGGGGGAGGGCGAGGGGCTACGCACCAGCAAGTCCGATACCAGCCTCAGCGACTCATTTGTGATGCTGTCTGCTCCCGCTTCGCCCGCGCCTTCACGGGCCACACAATCCGCTACGCCAGCAGGTCTATATATAAAAAATTGTCATGTCATAGCCGCAACACGTTGTGCGCTACTTGCTTTAAATTTTTGGGAAGGGTACTTAGAGTTATATAATATGAAAGATGGAGATTAAAAATAATCGTCTTATTTCTATTTCAATAATTAAAAAAAATTGAATATAGGCGACAGTGCGGTGAGGTGGCGCCGGCGTCTCGCACTACGCGGTAAGCTCACGATGCACACGGCCTACGAGCGGCGAGACAACGCGAGCCCTGCCGCCGTCACTGCGGTCGCGGCGGCGCGCAGCGGGCGCGGCCTCGCGATCGGCGACGCGCGCGGACGGGTACACCGATTTTGCATTGATGTTACTTTCGCGGATACTTGTGTGAAGTGGTGGGAGAAGGACTCCGCAGAATGCATATTGCATATTGTCAGGGAGATATACCGCCGGCAATAGATCTGAAGACTTGGTTACTATATAAACAAATAAATATCAGGTCCATTTTTCACACTCGTACTGTGATCCCTAGCGCCTGTGGTATGGGTTATCAACAGTGATCGAAATAAGCTGACTATAACTGCCTAAACTTTGAGGAACAGAGTCAAAAAGCGTAGACTTCATTAATTTTTTTTTTACCCCACATTCAGCCTATTCCGATCACTGGTTATCAAATTCAATCAAGGACAATAAAAACATATATAGATATTTTTAAATAAATACTTAAATATTTATTAACAACTAGACAGAACAAACATAATTGTTCATCATATGAATGTTTGTTCTGAGCGAGAATCTTTATTTTTATCGGTTATTGGCTAACACATGGCCTGGATTTCACCTGATGTGAAGTGACAATGAGGCCGTAATGGTAAAGCGTGTTCGTTCGCCCAGAATAAATCTGGTTCTTACATGTATGGCAACCGGAACACAGCAATGCTGTTGCAATGTCGGCAGATTGACATTAAGGATGGTAGCTAGCCAGGCGGGTTCGAAAACCAAACCACTATCTACAACTCCACTACTCTTTTTTTCTTTACAAGGCAGGCGGGTTAACCACTGCGCCATGGAGGCAGGCAAACTTATAATATACACATCAAAAAAGTCTAAGCAACACATACAAATTTCAATTTTACAATGTGTTTTCGCATTAAATCTTTAGTATTTTGATATTTATATTATTATTAATGCTTTTTTGATATTAAACAACGCTTGTTTTTTTTAATAATCTTAATTAACAAGAACTACGAGTAAGTACTGTATGTACGTAGTACAGAGTAAGGTGCCTAATCCAAGGCAATACCAAGATGTTTTTCCTTACCAAGTACTCCCGTGTATGCAAAGGCGTATGCGAACGCGTATTGTCATGCATCGACGTGAAATCGCAGCCAAGCGTCTGTGCGAATGGACGGACATAAGGCCTTAGAACTTGCTCAACGTAATTTACAGCGTTCATGTTACCATTTACAAAAACGAGCTCAGTTCGTCTGTTCTTCATAATACCCGTCCATACCATAACTGTTGAGTCGTCTAATTGATGCACTTCCTGAACGCCCCTCAGTCTTTCAGTATTTCCAGGACGACGGTACACTCTTATCTTCTAGTATCAGGCTTAAACCCAAATCGAGACTCATCGCAAAATAAAATTTTATCCCGTTGTTCCACCATTCATTTCGACTAGCGCCATTCCCTCACGTGACGTATCGATGGGCACGTAATTGACCGTCGTGCTCGTAGGCCATACTCATGCAGTTGATTTCGCACAGTTTGGCAGCTAACAACAACACCACTTGAATTTAGTAGCCTTAAACCTATCTCTCGGGCGGTTAACATCGCCTGGCTGGCGTCTTGCAGTCGGTTGTATGTATCGAACTTACCGTGTGCTTGTACACTTTCCTCGATTTGGGTGCTGCTCAGCATGATTTCCCGTGTTAGTGTAACGCTCATGAAGACGGCAAATAACGCTTCTGTTGACACCAAAATACCGAGATACCTGAGATTGACTTCTTCCCGCTTGCAACATCCCTACAGCTCTGAATTTCATCTGCGTTCAAATGACGTCGCTTCATGACTTAAAAAATATCTCAAAATCCAAATTTGTTCAAAAATTTTTTCAAATTATTGTTTAAATCATAAAATTGATACAAAATACTAAATTGTAATTAGCTAAGAAAATACTCTAAAATTCGAACAAATGCGTTCGATTTTGAGTTTGTGAAAAAAAAAACGAATGATACTCGAAATTTTTTTAGAACCAGCCAATACTCTAGATCAAAAAAGTTTACACTGCCGACCAAAAGTTTGAGACCACTTTGTACACAGGTTATAATTTGCAAAATATTCTGCGTATGATAACGTAACAATATGAACACCTGTGTAATCTACTAATCATTTTGAATGTCTAAATACCATTTCTCCTATCGTTTACACAATGACTATGCCATAAATGGGCATGGTTTATTTACCACAGATGAGTGCCGCGTAAGAACCAGGTGTTGCAATTGTCATTATATTATATGGCGGCTCCCTTGTACTTGTTTGGTTATTGTTTTGCGTTGATAAAT
>DWQX01005909.1:0-12172 GCA_018245475.1 Pharmacophagus antenor
ATATTATATTATATTTATATATGTATATTATATACTATAATAAACACAAATATTTAAAAACTCTCGACGGACACTTATTAACTAAAAAGAAGAACTAAGCATTAAGATTAATTTTTGTCTTATTATTTATTATGTCAACTACTATTATTAGTAGTTTTAGATAAATCTGTTTACGTAAAGACTTTTATTTATTTAAATATTACGAAATTATCTCTAGTGATGTCAATCATGTCTCTATAACAAATTGTCAGAAGTTTTGAGGAATCAGTAAGTTTATATTTAAAAGATTAAGAGAACTACTCTGTATAATTATTCTTAATCGAATAAATCCATTTACCCTAACAAACAAAAAAAAGTAGGTCAAAATAGGATCAAACCTTTGGAAGCTACGATGTCTCAAGCACACGCAACAAAGTTGTTACACAAAATTAATTATAGTCATCGAACACATCAAGCTGGGTAATAAAATGATTTAAATTGTAATGTAGGTCAATTTTATCGCGAACACTTATTTTATTATTATTTTTTTATTTAAATAGTGACTATTTATCCTATCCTTAACTGTTACCAACACTATGCAAATGTTTAATATTTTAATTATTATAAATATAGAATATCGTAAATATCAAAATAAAACTGTAAGATGTTCTGAAAACAAAAATAGTTTATGCATTGATTTTTAGTCATAAGTGTGAAATAAATAAAATATAATAATTAATAAATATTTATTTAATTAATCACCTTATATTAAAAATATATTATTATTATACTAAGAGATATATTATCTAATACCCACTTTAGACGAGAGGTTTCGGAAGGATTATAAGTACGGTGTTATCTATTTATTGCCCAAGAAAACGTTCTCTTCGGCTCTTGCCAAGTACAATACAAATAATTTATTTTTGTTTGTTTCTAAATCCACGCTATTCGTCACCAAGCTAATCTTTTCTTAAGTAATTTACTATCACTAAGTATCCTTAGTATTGATAATCGATAAGATAGCTAGCATGCAGTTAATTTATTATATTTTAAAAAAGAAAAACACACTTTAGGCAAAAAATATTTGAATACATTTTCCGCATACTGGCGCCCACCTATTAATTATAACTCAATTTTTTTTAAATAATAATTTTCCTAATTTTACTAAAATCCTTCTATTAGCTATTAAGATATTACTTATACGTTTTCATAAAATTCTACATTATACATACTTCATTAATGTTAGTCCGATAGACGTGTGAGTCAAGCTCATTATTTTACCCGCCTATAGTATGTTAATGTTAATACTATAAGTATAATAATAAAGCAAACAACGAAAAAAGAAAATAACGTACTTAAAATACAATATTTATATAAGATAAATAAATTGCATTAAATGAAAAAAGTAATCCTGGAAATCATATCAATTCAAATTTGGTGTCGTTACAAAATTAAACCAAAAGAATATATTTCGACACTTGCCCTAAGAATTTTTATGATTATTATTCGTATGTACACACATTTTCAGATGATATAAAAAGATAAGATAATACTGGGATGGCAAGGTCTTTCATCAATTAGTGGCTTTGTAAAGGCTTAAATTTAATTACCGGCATTATTGCTATAATAATTTTCAAACAATATTCCCATTTTTCCCATTGCTGAATTATTAGTCATTGATAATAGGTCAGTGAACTTTACTCAAATTTTACTTTTAATCAAATTCTAAACAATTTTACTTTCAAAACGCTTCATGCAATTTACTTATTGGACTGTTTTAAAATTCATTGTAGGAAGTGAACTATTTGCTTTTGCATTTTTGTGTTTACCATCGATTAAATTAAAAATTTAATACGTGAAAACATCTTTTTGGTACACGAATATCTTTGTTAAATAATATTACTACCAGACGTATTACACATAGATGAAATAGAGTTTAGAGAGAGACCCTCCTTTGACTTGAAAAGTTCCGTCCTTACGATGCCCAAGGGATTAGACAGCGCGATGTTTTCAATATATATTCAAAGTAAGGTGATTTTTTGATGCCGACATTTTGTTTTATAAATTGATTCAATTATAAAGTAGGTAATGAAAATGTTGATGTATACTGTGTATAAAAATGTTTCTGGCAAAGAATATCTAAAATTACACATAAATTTAAAAATTGTTTTCAACCCTAATATTTTGGGAAAGAAATAGTTGTTGTATACAAATAAATTTATTTATTCATTATATTAGTGGAGAAAATTTTTTGCTCTAGACAAAAATGCTACCTTGTTTTCTAATCTAGTACTCACACAATATTTTAGTTTTTTAATGAAACGTAAACGAAATAATAATTGAAATGGGTTTTCGCGAAATATATGCGTCCATGTTTTGTCTTTTCGATTGAAAAGCTTAGATAAATGTTTGTCATTTAAGATAACGAGGAAGGGTGTTTTAACACCAGCCTAATTCGTCGATTTCAGCGAAACATAATCGAGCTAATAGGATGATGAATTCTAAAATTTAAATATTAAGCATTGTATAATTAAATGTAATTGAAATTTTCTCTCAACGAGCTTATTTTATGTAAAGAATTAAATATTTAGATAGATTATTTGAATTGCAAAACCGACATGTAATACATGTTTATTAAAAATTGGACCTTTTGTCTTTACGATACAAAATATGGAAGTCAATGAATTATTTATCGTTGGTGTGTCCATAGGTTATAAAATCTGACAGCTCAACATAGAATAAAATGTAATTGTGAAAATAATTTGTGACAATTATAAAACAATAATTATTCTACAAGTCAATACAATTAAAAAGTACAATTTGTTTACCAGTCAATTTTGATTCTGATTTCATATTAAGAAAATCACAGAACTAACCTAGATGATATAAACAAGTATAAAGATTATGAAAATATTGATTCTATATATTACGATTTTACTTTATGCTCGTAGAAACTAGAGTTTTAAAACCGCAATAATATTAGAGACAAAGACGTAACATATTGCAATTAATTCACATAATCAATTCCAAAATACAATAACGATACTCGTAATAATTACACGTCCCTGTTGCCCAAACGAAAAATAATAGTCTTTGAAATTTCTTGCGAATACTTTATTACCACTTTGTTAATAAAGTAAATATGTATATTTAGTTTTATTCCTGCAAATTATATATATATATATATATATTAAAGGGTCGTCGTCCATAATGTACAAACCTATTAATTAATATTCCTTCATTAAATAAATCATAATATTTCTACATCCACTACCTTTTCTGCAATATATATTGCAAGAAGGCAATTTGTTCGTGAAATACAATATATGTATATATTGTATTTTATGAATAAATTGTTTTGTGTATGTTATCGAACTCTAACATACTTTACGAGTACAGCAGGCGGTCGAGCAAGCGGTTCATATAATAGTAAGCGATTGACGTCGTCCATGTACAGCCCCAACACCTTAGGAAGTCGCAGGCACCTCGCTGCACACTCATGAAAGGTATGTGGATGAGGAGAATATTTTCTAGAAGGGCTACAAGTCACTCCAGTTATGAAATATTTCTCCTGATTGATTTTTCATATTAGTTGCGCTTTATAAGAAATTGTGCTTGAAAGTACATTGGAAGACTTCCAATATTCCAGGTGGCGCAAACGCAATTTAGAGATTTTATTATTCTACGGTGGTGGAGCATATTGGTGGGAATTAATCCGAACAGTCCCACGGAACACTAAACGAGGAAAACTTATAAAATTAAAATGTCTCATTTATAACATTTTAATATCTTTTACCCGTTGTCCACACGAATAGCAGTTTAATTTGTAAAAATGTAACAGGTACAGAGGGTAACTTTTTTATGTTTATTAAGCCCTGGTGTAGTGTTTTTATTATAGAAAATGCTGGAAACATTTCTTTTTTGCTTCGACGCTATAATTATCGGTTCAGTGAGCCCTGTGCTATTAATTATTTAAGCATTTTCACTTTGATGTTCACTTATGTATAGTTTTTTATATGCATGAGACACCTATGTGTGAATAATTGGATTAATTAACCATATGTTTTTAAGTGGTCGAGATTTGTGTTATAGTAGATTATCTCAGATTTTGCTACTAATCACTGCGCCTATTTTTAACCATTTTTATAAATATTCTCATCTGCTTTCTGTAATAGAAACATTAACTGTGGCAATTTTCATAATCCTTCGGTACACAATTTTGTTTTACAAATTAAAGTATTGATCGTATATTGGCAACATAACGTTATACGTTTAAATGTGTACGTGTAATTTCAATTTACAAAAACTCTGAAGTCCCATATGTTACGATTACTTAAGGTTATTTTAATAGCTCCCTTGCGAAGGTTTTTATATCTCAAATGTTTTGCTAAAATGATACCGACGACAATACTATAATCGTAAACGAAAATGCGATTCCACATGGAGGAGATCTTTACGTGAACTTTATAACGTAAAATTACGTTACATAAAAAATAACGTTATGTTTTAACATAAATTTAAATATCCGTCACATTATACCTAGTATGAATGGTTTGTTACGAACAGGATATATTTAAAAGTATGTACTTTGTATTTAATTATTAGTTAAAATCAGATAATTTAATTGGAAATTGAACGATACGTGAAACACCTCTATTACATTTAGTAGTAAGTTTTACTCGTTCATTTGAAAAATAATCTGAAGATATATCTTAAGATATATCTGATAATAAAGATCGTAACAATATGGAAATAATACTTTATTGTCGGAAAAAGTTAGATCTCTATTCGGAATACAACCGCGACCTTTCGAAAGGTTTTTTCCGATAGTCCCATCCCGGCTCTACTACTCATATGACACAGAAACTAATGTTTTTGTAATGTTAGTAAAATATTTTAAAAGTTTTAATGCACAAAATTGCAAATAAGGCCGATTTCATGCCAAATGTTATTCTCTGCCAGTCTACATAAGAATTGAGCAAAGATGAGTGTGAGGATACAGAAACAGTAAAAAAAAAGAAATCAATGAATAAAGACCAGAAACTAGACATATGCATACATATAACGTACATACATCATAAATTACGACATAAATTAAGAACTGAAAAATCGCATTCGGTCGACGCGTTTTGCTTCATAATTCATAAGGCTTACAGCAAAAGATTAAAAGAACTTGCTTGTGTTACTCTTCCCGTTCAAATATAATCTAGGTGTCTGCAAGAGCAAAGTGGATAGGCTGCTTCTAGTTCTAGTATGTAGTGTAGGGCTTTGCCACCTATAACGGTGCGATTGTGGTTAAGTACAAACCAATGAAACTCAAATATCAAAAATAATATATATAGAGAAAAACTGCTGTGATAAACAATGAGTCCATAGTAAGCCTTTAAAAGCTTTCTACTAACACGGTCATTAACCGATCAGAATCGAAATATAGACGGTTCATTGAACCGTATTTAGTATTTACATGCCGCCAAGCTCTACACTGAATGTGCGTTAAATGCTACAAACGAAATAATGTTTATCGCCAGTTTCAAATAAATAGTACGCGATGTGAATTGAATACATTAATTTATATTTAACATTTATAAATTCCACTATTGGTGTGGTGTACAACAAAGAAATGTAAGTAGTTCGATAAAATAAATTAATTTGGACCAACGGGCGCGAGACGAGCTCATGTCAGCGAAGCATCCGATCTTAACATAAAACTGTTTTTAAATAATGTACATGTATGAATAAACTGATATGGATAAAATTATCGGTAATATAAAATTGATTAAATTATTGTCAATTGTATTTAAAAGCTATTAGGGAATCACAAATGTTATAAACAGACATTTAATGTTATTAAGTACGCCATCTATGAAGTTATTCATGTATTAATTTCCTCTTAATGACAATTATTTTGGTCTATAGTTAATATAAGCATTCGCACTGTTAATTAATATCTCACCCATAATTAAAAAATATATATAATAATTATGAATAGTTAACACTCCTGTTGTATTTGTAAAGATACTGTAAGAAATATACGAACAGTAGTATCGATTGTTTTGTCTCTCATTTTTTTGAACAGTTTTTTGAATTGTTTGTCACGAGCTTTTGTATCCTGCTGGAATAAACTATTACAGCGACGAATCTGACTACCAATCCGTCCGGATCTTGTCGCAACATCCAGTTGCAATCTGACTCTCAAAGCGTACGGAAGCACCTGTTGGGGTAAATGCGCTGAGTGTCAAACGAATTGTTTTATTTAACTGAAAAACCACAACATACAAGATGTTCTAATTGTTATTAAATGTTCCTTTGCAGACAAATATCGTCAAATGGCCAACCAAGCGTTTTTATCGCACATTGGTGTAGCCATGTAATCGAGTAACTTTGTAAATGTTTTTTTTTATATACTATAATGACCGTCGATGTCGTTGAAAGTTTCAATTGTTTAACTTGTATGTTTAAAATACATTCATAGCTCATTCTCACCAAGCTTCGTCCACAAAGGATTATTGCCGGTCTAAAAAACTCATTTAGGTAGATACCTCGACTACCAGCACCCTACATATGTGTAATTTATATACCGTCAAAAAGTAGTTACATATATCAAATGTTACTGGCTTAACGAGATTTAACATATTATGTCTCAAAATGTAGAACGTCATGTGGGGCTGTATCTGGACTGATTACTCGTACATCTCGCTTTAGTCATCGTCTTGTTGGAAAAAAAAAATCGGTTGTCAGTAGTTGTCTTAAGTCTTGTTGACTTGTACATGCAATCAACTATATGTGAATTATGTTATGTATAATATCATTAATATTACTTTATTTTTATATATTTTGCTCTTTTCTTCTAATATACAACAAAAGGTTGTCGGCAAGAGTAGTAAGTAGTTAGGCTGGCGGGCTCGAAGAAACCCTGCCGTCATCCATATTCTAAGCGTTAAACCACTTCACCACGAAGTCGGTTAAAATTTGTTTAATATCCTCTTATTTGTTTAGGTTTGTTGATGTAATGGTAAGTGTTACACTAGCGATCGCGGGTTCGAACCCGCGATCGCTAGTGTAACACTTACCATTCTTCACTTAGAATCGATTCTCACGCAGGACAAAAATTCGTGTGATGAACACTTGTGTTGTTGTTCTGTGTCTGATTGTTAATACATAAGTATATTTAAGGATGTATTTATATGTATATATTCTTGGGATCAGGGACTATGTGTGAAAAGTTATAAGAATTATTTTTTTATTAAACATTTCATAGATCAAGAACTTCAGAAACGCTGTAACACTAGACATAATTATAAGAGGTTTTAGTTGAAAGGCCGATATTTTATGTTAGCTTCAGCTTTTCCACCTAAAACGCCAGCAGAGTGATGTGTCAAAAATGATAAATGTGTTGACTAACGATGCCTTTTACTTTCACAAAATTCGCTTGAGGCGAAATACGAAGAAAAGTTTCTGGCATTAGATTAAATATTTTTAATGTTTATTTTTGTGTACAGATCTGTTCAGAGAATTTCTAGTTCAGGTTAATGTATATAAATAATTAGTATTAAAAGCTTCAAAGGGTGAATTATTCTATAATTGAATTAAATAAAGTTTTACAAGTTGTATACTATCCATAGCACATTTAATAGATTTTTAACAAAAACAAAAAGTAAGTTCTATGAAAAAGAAGAGAAGAATGTTAATAACCTTAGATAGTATCAGGGTGTTTTCGAACTAGTCTATCCAGCTTCCACATCCAAAGACAATATCCAGCCAGTGTTGCTTTGTACTGGCTGTCATGCATTTGCGAACTAGCGCATTCTGGGCGAGCACTGTTCACCATCTACGAACTAGTTTTCACTTAACTTAAGGTGACAAACAAATGAGTAGATGGAAAGAGAAATAAGTAAACCTACTGCAGATATAAAACAAATATTTTAAACCTAATATGGTACGTACACAGCAAAATCTATTAATATTCCAATAACGGTAAGTACTGTAAAAGATGTTGAAGAAGGAATGCGGTCTTACTGCCTTCATAGGGCAGTGGTTTACCTGCTTGTCTTGTAACGCGGAGGTCCCAGTTTCGAGTCCCGGAAATGGGTGGAGTTTAGATGGTAGTATGGTTTTTCGAACCCGCTTGGCTAGCTACCACCCTCAATGTCAACTTGCCGCCATAATAGCGTTGCCTTGTCCGGCATTCATACAAGTGAGATTCAGATGTGTTTTGTGCGAACACGTTTACTATCTATGGCCTCATTTTACACCTAATATTAGGTGAAATCGAGGTCGTGTGTTCGCCCATAACCGATAATAAAGGCTGTTCGTTTCATCTAAGTTATTACATTTTTGTAACATGCACATTTTTTAAATAATTAACTTTCTTAATGGTATGTGTATTGTATAAATAAATACATTTAAGACATAAAATATTTAGAGTGATATTTTCTTACTTTTATTGTTCTTTTTTTGACCTTCATGTAATCACGGTTCAAATTTTCAACAGCATATATAGTATTATTAGTTAGCGTGGTAGGGTTAAAATTGAAAGAATATCGGTTAGCTAAAGGTACAATATTGCTTAAGAAATTTAAAGGGAAATATTCATAAATATATTCAACGAAAACGCAAAATAAATGACAGGGTCAAGTGTTCACCGTTGGGTCGTAAATAACTCGAAGGGACGAAACGAGTTGCTTCTGAAAATGTTGATTTGTTTGTAGTCAACGTTGAAAAATAAGTTGACTGTACGTTAAGTTTTATCTTTATAAAAACAGAACAGTATTTTAAAAGCTGAATTTTTTCATAGAGAAAATGGTTATTATGTAAAATCCAATTAAACTTTATGTGTTATAATAATACTCAGTTGATATTGCGAGTGTCATAGTTGTGAGTTAGACTAAAGTTAGAATGAAATTTACACTATGTTAACAATCAACTATAATTAAAATTGCTATCAGCCTGCATATAGTTGTCTATTTATGAAGATTTTATCTTTACTGTTTAATTTACTCATATAATCTTGTATTAATATTTAGATATGTAAACGATATCGTCCCCCATCAAAATAAATCACTTATTTGTATGCAAAATATTAAATTTATGTTGTATTATTTTAAACGTTCATAAATTTTCAATCTTTTTGTTTTAATTATAGAGTGCAAAATGGGTTTTAATTGAAAATTAAACCGGAATTGTTTTAAAATATGACTCACGAATGAATTGGAAATATATTAAAATAACTATCAATCTGTTATTTTTCATTCATTGGAATAACATATTCCGTTAACACAACGTTGCTCCGAGCAATTCATCGCCTTTTTTTGCAATTGCTTTACCCGATATTTGATTGATTTATGAACAGTACGTTATGAAAAATCAACTTTTCAATTTCATTCACCCCCTGTAACAATGTGAGCACATCCTATTATTCCAGCAAATGTTATGTGTTTTATCGTATCAATACCTAAATACATAATTATAATTTTAATATTATAAAATACAACACAAAGACATCGACTATGTTTAATTTTGTTTATACACCGTGTAAAAATAACCTTTCAAAATAATGTAATTACATTTTTACATTAAACATTATCGTGGAGCATATTTCATTTTTTTTTTATTATAAGAGTTCTTTAACATATTGCCGAATATCGCATTCATAGTTCACAAATACTATATATACTTTTAATATTTCTTTAATCTAAACCTGTTAACCTACACGTCGTTTCTGTACAGTCAGATGACCATATTTCATGTGAAATATAAAACATTATTTAATTTATTTTACCATACCAACAGATTCCATTGACATCTAACGCTGCGCACCATCGACTTTTCTTCGGATCTTTTTAACATTTATCATCTTTCTGAGATTAAAAACATATTGTTTTCATCGACTTTTTTTTTACTTAATGGGGGCTTTATACTAATCTAATATATATATGGCCTATCATAATAATATTCCCCAGTAACACACAGCGCGAAAGAATGCTCCCTTATCATAAACGTTAAAATGCTGTGAAAATTTTCTTTAATCAACATACATCCTTTTAAGATTGCTAAACCAAGTTAAATTAGCTTCGAATAAACAATGAAAATGATTTAATTATTAACTTAGAACAATAGAGCTGCGAGAATGCGGCGATTCAATTAGCCCGGGCACCTCTAATTCAACTTTTGTTTGGAAAACGTCGGCCATTTTCAGTTTCTATTTTTTATACAATCCACTCTTTGATGTATAGGTATATTTGATGTATAGTATATTGTAAAGGCTTTTAATTAATATGCGTGTTAAAGAGCACTATATTTCCACACCGTAAAACTATATTTCATTTACATTTGTTCTTATAATATGCTTCTATTATTATACATATAAGTATAGTAGTTATTAGTTTATATTGTTTATTACATTTTTTTTTGAGACAATAAGTTTATTACCTATTATTATTTATTTATGCTACGCACACTGAGTTATTTCTACTACTGAAAGAAATTTCATTATGGAGTAATCAACTCGTTTGTACTTATTATTTATTTTCACTTGCGTTTTGTATTTTTGTACATTATTTAATAAATAACATAAAATTTTATTAACAGCGGTCAGGCTAGCATATTCCTCATATTTTTATTGCGACAAATTCATTCTTTCACTATTGGTATGATAGATGACTGTTATATGTATTGTCGGCACGAAAGACACCACGTGGTCGAAGTACTGCTCGGGTTTTATAAAGTCATGTCCCTCTTCATTGAAAATAAGGTAAGATATACGACTACTTTACGTTCCTTGATTGACACATTAGATAAAGTCTGTTTAATATCACAAATCCGCATGCCAGAAAATGGCGTGTGGAATTGTACTTGTATACTATGATTGCATAAATTTGCGAAACAATTGCAATTTTCATTAACTTTACAGGCGTATAACACAGAGAGTTTATTAAGGATCCAAAAGTCGCCGACGGACTGGTGATAAAATTTTTCGATTAAGTCCCCGTTTCTTTTATCTGTGCGACTATAAAGAAACATCAATGAAATATCCAACAGTAGAGACGTATATTCTGTCATCGTTTGCGACTAAGCTTAAACTCGTAAACCGAGTGAGTGATATTTGTACATCATCTTTTGACATCGATTTAAAGAAATTATTTACAATGTTTTTAAAATTTAATTTAAATTAGTAAATTCTTCTTTTCATAAATCATAAAATGAAATAATACTTTCACGAACTAAAACAATACTTGTTTATGAGAGACCGCTAACTTTTATCGTAAATTTTTAAATCAATTATAAGAATTCACAAATTTGATTATCAATCACATTATAAACTAAAAAGTCTATATGTAATTACGTTAGATGTTATTTTATATTCTGTTCAAATAATGTTTAATTTTATTTAATAATCTTCGACAAAAAAAAACAGAATATCATTGAAAATGCAATTCTTAGGTCGTTAATTGGTTTTACAAAGTCCTTAATGAATCAATTCAAAATAAAAATCCGCAGCAGTTCATTGTTGTAACGCAAAACACTGAGGGACTAGAGCAGGATTCAAATTTCATATTCAAGATTGCCGTTATTCCCTTATTTTTTACAAGAAACGTAAATGGCTCAATGAGGCCATCTCCAACTTATTTCGTATTCCGTCGACTTTTCTTATGAATTTTAATGTCTACGGCCCGAGATGAACGCGGTATGAATAAATGTTACATGTTACAACTGAAAATTTGTTAACAACTTAATATTTATGCCTTTGTTAATCGTATGTCTTATAGGTAAGTATATTACTTGTCAAGACATACATGAATTAGGGGACGATTAAAATGTTTTTTTTAATTTATTTTAATAATGATTTAAAATGTTTTATTTTCCCTTTTAATTATTATCACCACAAAATAGATTATTTACTTGTAATAGTAATATTTTCACCCTAAGCCTCGTTCTATCGGTTACATCAGTGGTTCCCAAACTTATTTTTTCTACTGCCCACTTTGAGAATAAATATTTTTTTAGCGCCCCCATTTTTTCATCTATTTAAAAACCTCTATAACTTCAAATTGAATTAATTAATTATTGTGACTTATATATGTATATTATGTATATTAACGGAGAATTCTAAACGAAACTTACTATAACCCGCAACTTGAAACCTGAGCGCAGTAGGTAACATACAACGGCGCTTAAGGTCTCAAGTTAACTCTTA
>DWQX01005910.1:0-12170 GCA_018245475.1 Pharmacophagus antenor
ATTATATATTATTAAAGTTATTGTTTAAGAAAACATGCGGTCAAAATTTTTCAAAACATATCAGATTGGATCGTTAACGCCCCACGTGGCACGGAATGTGTTAAAAAGGTATTTACCTGAGTTTCCCAATCAGGCTGTCATCAAAGACGAATTTCTAAAAAGCAATATTTGCGATTAAATTATTATTTATTAAGTATTAGAAAGTATTTTATTCACTGAGTATGCGACTATAAGCAATGCCTACAGGGAAAATCCAAGAATGGCATAGGTTGTTCAAGCTGGTCACATGAAACATTGACGGCCTAGTCTGTACAAAGCCAGCCTAATAAGAGGCCGGTAAAATACGTATGATTTCTCCTGCCTCAGACAAGTGAGGGTTGATTAGTAATATTGTAAATATTAATTATTATTAAAAAAAACTAATAGTCACCTACTACTAACTATTATCCGAAAAACAAAAAAAGGATTTTTATGAATAAACTATAATTACATTTCATTTAAAGCATAAAATTGGAAAAAAAACTATCTTACGATGCGAAAAAAAAAATAATTATCATCATTAAAAAAATACACAGAAATAAATAAAGTCTTGTATTAAGGTGATAATAATATTTTGCTAAACTCAATGTGAATCAAAATGGCCTGATAGACTGTTTTCACATTAAAAAAAAAAGAGCTGCAAAAGTCCAAATGAATTTAAATCCAGTCAATGATAACAATCATAATAATTAATACTCGGCACATTCACGCTATGTAACCGGTTTGTGCAGGAGCGTTTATACATTAGGACCGTTGGACTCGGTTGTAAGGGCGCTTTAACCCTTCTCGTGGGCCCCGGACTGACCTCTTCGACCCATTTCCCCGTCTTTCTGTAAAAATTATAACCCACCCGGCGCGTGCGCTTTGTAGGGTAAAAACGTTATTTTCCCGTAATAAACTTTTATTATTTATTACGGAACACATGTCCTAGCTTGTTATTATATTTATTGTTAGTGTTGAGGCCCTGTAAGTTATCGGTTTTGAATTAGACTTCGGTTTGTTATGGGGTTAGTTATTTATTTAAATGTCATTTCACTTAAATGTTTACATTTTAACTACTTTCGTCAACATCGTAAATATAATTTAGAACATGTACTGAGATATTTGACTATTTAAATAATTATTAATAGTTTCAATAATTCTAAAGCTATATACAAAAATTACAAAATAAATACTAATTCATTCTTTATTATCAAAAAAATAATTATTTACAATATGACCTTAAAAATGATTTTAGGGAATTTCGTGATAGAATGAGAAATGACGGGGTTCCCCCAAAGCTGAGACATACTCCAGACGTTTATGTATATATTTACCTGATGTTAAACGACAATGAGGCCATAAATGGTAAAGCGTTTTCGCTAGGATATGTATGTAATAATTCTGGCTTTCACATGTATGACTGCCGGAACACAGTAATGCCGTCATGGCGGCAGATTGCCGTTGAAAGTGATACCCTACCACCACCCAAACTCAACTACTCTTGTGGTCCAGGAATCTAACCCAGAACCTCCACGTTATAAAGCAAGTGGGTATGCCACAGCATCACGAAGGCAGTCAATTTTTCAGTGGAGACAATGGAGACTTACAAATAATAATATTTGACAAGCTTAAATTAAGGTGATAACAGAAAATTTTTCTATTCACTTTTATTAGTTATACACTAAATGATAATACTATATACTATTCATGAAATGGTAAATATGTTATACATAATTATATGTTATATAGGATTTGGCTTTCGATTCAAATAAAACTATGACTCTTCATTCATTTTGAAACAACATCGCGCATTACTTCAAGGTATGAAAGTTAACTATTATTATTCGGATATTGCGAAATATTTCAATAGACTATAGCTGACGTTAGAAAACTGTAAACCAGTTTTATGCTTTTTACTTTCACCCTAATATTTTTGCACACGCCAAAATTAAACCAAAGTGCGCATTGTCCGCACCAGCAGATGTCCATAGCGAACAATAGTTTTGCCAATGTATTCAATTTACTTTGAATATTTATTTATAAGTACATATATATAGCCGAAAAATGTGGAAAGGTTTGAAAATGACTGCGCATGTGTAAAATGTTCTTAATGTTGTTATTTGCATTATAGGTGTGATACAAAAGCTCTTGGAGTATTGTATAAATAATCTATATAAGTCTGCCTAACTTTGAAAAGTCAGAATTCTTTTTCAGAATTTTTCATTGTTTCTCTTCTACTTTTTTTTTCGAAAAATAAAATTAAATAACCTGAATAATAAATATCTCTTCAACATTGAAAACTTTTTTAACGTGGTGCGTTGGCGTACGGTCGGCAGGCGGGGTCTCTCCCCTCGCAACCGCCTATTGGTCAGTCGATAACCGGTCACTACACCGCTAGTAGGGTGACCATGGCCCCACACTCGATTTATTCTTATTGGACGATCGGTCACCCGATTTTTATCCGTCGTAGATTTGAGCTGAAACATTTAAATGCAAATTGAAAGATAAATTTACACAAAGGTGGTACAAATAAAGAAATGGTAATGTTTTTGCTGTCGAATCCGTTAATTTGTTCGATATGTCGATAAAATTTCACACACAATCTTTATAATTCTTTTATATTTTATTTCGTTATCGTTCAATGTACATTCATTATAAATAACGCCTAACTATCGCTATCCATAATTCGGTTACCTTATTTGGTTCTCATCCATGTCGTAATTGCCAAACAAACGCTAACAATATGAAGTGACGTCATGTCTGATTAATTCCATCCATTAAACTCTTACATCCGTTTGAATAGTATATTTTAAAATGTCCACCCGAATACGTAGCATATTTAACCTACTCGTCACGGAATTGTAGACTTTAACTAATAAGCAAATACGGTCAAAAGTCCGTCGAACGTCTACCAAAAATTACGGTGCAAATTAGAGTGATGTTGAGAAGTTTTATCTCCCAGCCTCCCCGGAGTCTGACCACGCTGCTTAATAATGTAGAAAACATGACAACTTCGGTGCTTCATTAATAACTATTATGGCGCAGTGCAGTCATAGAATCCCATTGGTAATGGACACACAGTTTTCCGCAAATGTATTAGATAAATGGCAATTATATTATTAATCTATGAACTTCTTTTTCGTGTGTAATCTACAAAATACATTTTAATTTTTAAGATTCTATTATTAATGCGATCAACTTGCGCTGAATATTTGCACTTTCTATGAAAGATTTTTGTTTTTATAATTCATATATACTACAGAAATATATACAAACGCAACAGCGCCATCTACAACTATAAACTCTTGTAACTTTTATGCCATCTATTGAAATACTTGTTTACTATTTGAAAAAAACCAATAACTTGGATCCTCTAGTCTAATAAAAGCGATTATTAGTGGGAAAGCAATATTTTCCAATAAGATTCATTGTGGCCATGAAAACCGGTAATAGATTTCTTATTAAAGTATTATAAAGAATTTAACATGTGACAATAATTTTTTTTTTTACTTCTCAATTCAACTATAAAAGTCAATTTTATAATATTTGTAGTGATGACTTATTCTAATAGTTTTAAATGTAACAGAGCTATGTTTAATTAAAGTATTTTTCATTATCATTTTTTTTTTAATATAAAATTTTTACAAGTCAAAATATCGACAACCAAAATTTACGCTATTCTACAACAGATGTCGCTACAATTGTGAATGTTTTCTAAGTTTCATTTTTTTAAACAAGTAAGAAATTTAACTTACAAATTTTTGTTTGTTTCAAGTTGTAATATATTTTTAAGTAATTTAAAAGTTTGAGGTAGCTATGCTATAAAGATGTGCGTTTAACATTTTATTTTTATGTAAGGGTTACAGGCGGGTATGGCTTAGGTATTAAATGGTGATACTAAAATATTTTATATAATGTAAAAATTTCTTCTTACTAATAAACCACTAATATTAGTAACTATCTTTAAATTTAGGGAAATATATATAGAGAGAAATATTAATAAACTTATTGTATCCAGAAATTTTAATTTTTATTAAAAATCTGTTACAAAGAATTCGAGACTTTCTGTTACAAATAAGAATCTCATAAATTGAGATATATTTTGTATGATAAATTTGCATACTACTAGAAAACATAACCGAGCTGTATATACTTTTACTTTGCCAGTTTTGTTTACTCATCTCTATTCCGATAGTTAATTTAATTTATTTCGTATAGTTGTCCATTAGTTTAAATCTTATCCCGTTAAAATAGATTTTTAGGAACAATATTCAACATTTTTGTTCTATTACAATATTTCACCGCTAGGTAGCGCTAGCTGTAAAGCAGAAATCTTCAGTGCGTATCAGCTGCAAACAGAAAACGTGTACAACGGTGTTCACATGAACAAGTTTTTAACCATAGTATAAAGTTATAATGTACTTAATTTTGATTAGTTTAAAAAGATCTAGTTTTTGGTGAGTGAACTTGTTAATTTTTTAAGGGTCATACATGGTATGAACTTGTTAATTTTTCTATAAAAATTAATAGAGCTACTCGTTTTTTTTTATTTCACTGTATACTTACGTTATTCACGGAGCTGAAGGCTAACCGTTGCTGCTCAAGAAGGCGTGTAAAATTATTAATTTTGTATGTGAGTCGTTGCCTGCCTTAAAAAATGTATAAACCACTAATGAAATATCTTTAATTTTAAGTTACATACACGGCTCTTCTTTTACTTATATGAATATTGAGTTAGATTATACGTTGTTATTACATTATTTAAAATTGTATACTGTTATGGAAAAATCATTATTGTATTTTTTTATTATTAAGTTTACACAGATAAGTTCATAGGGTTTCAATATCGTGCTATTTTTTGTTAAAGAATTTTTGTAGATCCTTGACAAGAATGTATTAAGTGTGAATTATAATGCTGTTGTACATAATTAAATTATTATGTAATATTTAAATAATGTAGCGTGCTTGCTTGGTTAAGCTCAAATATTAAAAAACACATCTGTAAAATAAAAATTTAATTTTAGACTACCTCCGTGGCGCAGTGGTTTATTGCTTTCTTATAACGCGGAGGCCCTTAGTTCGATCTCGGGACACCAGATATGAGGAGTCCGGATGGTGATAAGGTCTTTGGAACCTGCTTGGCTAACTACCTCCCTCAAAGTCAATCTGCCGCTATAACAGCATTTCCAAGTTCCGGTAGTCATACATGAGAGAGCCAGAACAATTCTCATACTTCATCATCTACGGGCTAATTGTCACCAAAGATCAGGTAAAATTGACGGTAAGTTTTACCATAACCGATAAATAAAAATTTATATGACAAAAATAAGTTATTACTTTTTTTCGATGTTTTCTAAGGATGTACCAAATACATTATATTAATTTTATTTCAAATCATTCCTTCAGATAGAAGAGTTGAACTTTTCCGCTTTCGTGTTAGTTCCCCCGTTAACTGTGTAACCTCTACCATTTTTTGTTTTTAATTGTTTTTATAGATATTTTTGTAACACAGATAAGCAAGACATTTTCCTTATGTATATCAATTCTTATCATCCGATGTTTGTATTGCACATTGTAACACCTTCCGCTGTTAGTAGCCGGGCCACAATATTTCTAATTGTCTACGTGATCCAGTGGCTAACCGCTTATATACTAACATTTAGGCTCCGGATTCGATTCCGATTTGACGTAAGTAGTGGTGTTAAGATAACGTTGGGATTTTCCGAATTCTTCTGTCTACCTGTCTGTGATAAATATGCCACCACTGCTATGTTTCAGTTGTCAATATATTGTACTTCTACGACACATATGCAACTTGGTGGGATTTTCTTTTATTTATACCTCCTCCCGCGAAATCAAACAACACATTTGAATAACAAATCGTGGATATTTATTGAAATAAAAATAATAAAAATGAAAAATAATAAAAACAGTTCATCTTTCACATAGTTGCACGATAAAATTTGTCTTAGTTTTTTTTTTTGTTTGTTTCGCAATTTTGTCTCCGCTCGTTACCCGAACGGTTGTACTAAACATTTGGAATTAATTTTACAACTATAAACATTTTTAAACATTATTAAGAACCGTCTTCGCATAACATAAAATAAAAAAAAATAACGAATTAGAATTATAACTGCGAACGGGCTAGAGTTTTATGTTACGCGAAGAAGGTTCACATTAGTTTAAAAGTTAATCATTAATGAGCAATGGTATAGTTTAACAATCTTTATAATTTACAGAAATTTATTACAGTTACATTGGGTTTTGTTGGCAAGCACAATAGCAAATATCTGCGGGGTTTTATCAACAAGTCTTTTTATTCTTAAACTGCTTATTGATTATTTTAAAACAGACAACATTTTTTTTTATCTGAATCGATTAGGACCCGTTCACATAATGTGTTTCACGTGTTTATTCTTCCACATCGTACATAATGTGGAGAGGTCCTAATTCAAATTTATGACAGAGTATCGATTTCGGAGACAAAACGTTCATTATTTATAATTTACTTACAATTATCTAATATACATTCTATAATAATTTACATTAAGTACGTATACTGAAAGATTTCACACTTGGACTAATTTAGGTACTAGTGAATTCTCTTCCACGAATCGATAATTGCAAGGAAACGTTAAAAATAAAACCTGGAATATTTTTCAGTCTTAACAAAACAACTAGTTTCCACTTGCAAGAGAGAAAGCGAGGAATTTTATTTTCGAACGCCCATCCAAACATTTGTAAATTTAATCGATTTAAAATGCTAATTAAATTTAGATATACCTTGTTATGATAACGTCTAGCCTTATAATCGATACGAACTTCGCTTTCTACCACAGCTAAAACTATCGATTACAGGAAACTCACCGTATTGACGTTTGCCAAAAAATTTGTAATTTTTCTACGTCTGACAAACATCAACGTCGTTCTAAACGTGAACATGTAGTACGCAGCTCACGATTTACACGTCAACTTAATTTAAGTATTTACAAAAGTTTATCTAGGATAGGAAACATTTGCTTGTACATAATAACCTAAGAATTACTGAACAACTTACACCGAAAAACATATCGCTACAGAACTATGAAGATCTTATTAAATACTGGAAAAATTGTTGTAATTGACACTATACATCTTAAAGAACTAAAATATATCGTAACTCAACGTAGCTAACTTTGGCATTGGTTTCCTCGATTTTTATTTTACAAATCATTTAAACGATAGAATATAACATAAAGATCCCTAGTTCAGCCTCCGATGAAAATAATCAAAAAAATAATAATATCAAACTAACATCAACAATACAACTGGAACTGGTCAACACCCATTACACAAGATATGTCACTAAATATATATTATATAGGAGATAAATTAATGCCCTTCTGTACTACTTGAATTTTTGGGCTAGAATTGCTTATATCGTCGCTTCATTAAATCCTTAAGACTAGAAATTGTTTAAATGTCGATCGACCCAATTACAACGGCGTTTTTGCGACAGTGTAAGGAGCGATATATTGAGCCCTAGAAGATCTGGCTCGATGGAGCGGGAGGCGGCAAACGGAGGCCACCCCATGGGTAGAGTCACGAGGCTTCATCGCGGCACGCGTTCGAGTCGTCGGACAAAGCTAGAGCCGCACCATTGCTTTGATTCACAACACATTTACGCATATGCTTCTCTAAAGTCGACGGCACCGAGAACGGCATCTCGCAAAACCTGCAACGGTATACGTCCTTACCGAGCCTGCCGTGAGTTTTCATATGCCTCGTTAGCTTTGAACTCTGCGCGCATGCGTATGAGCACAGCTCGCATTTGTATGGCTTTTCGCCCGTGTGCGAACGCCTATGCACCGTTAGGTTCGAGCAGTTTTTGAATACTTTACCGCAGAACTCGCAAGTGTCGTTCCGGCGTCCGTCTTTTGATTTCAACAAAGAATTCTGCAGTAACCCATTGCTGCTGTTTTTGAGCCCGTCGAAAATATTATCAGGCGGACGTTGCGCGTGTAAAGTCGGTAACCACCAACCTTCACCTCTATCCATATCAAGTTTCATCCGCTTGGATGCTTCGAATGGATTCTCAAAAGGGTTGAACAGAGGGTGTGGTTGCGGAGGCATTTTTGCAAATTCCTCTTTTAAACGTAACGCAGCGGTGGGCGGCATTCCGTTTGGTTTTTCAGACGGTGGGCCATTATTATTATCACGATCTTTTGCTAGTTGCCATTTAAGGGAATTTCCAGATTCCTGTAAAGCTTGCTTGAATGCTTCACTGTACTGTGCGATATTTGAGAGACCAAACTTATCCATCAGTTCGCCAACAACTGAGGCTGACGGAGGATGTGCAGGCACCGATTTAGTTTGTTTCCGGGTAGGTGCAGAAGGTGCACTGCTGTTTGAAACTGTCAAGTCCTCAGCTTCTTCTACATCGTCTCCATCTTCATTCTCCTCTTCCTCTTCACCGTCCAAGTCCTCATCTTCTAATTCATCATCAGAGTCATCTTCGCCAGTATCACCCCCTGAATCACCATCTTCTGCGTTTGTGTCTGACGCTCGATGAATTTTCATGTGACGTTTCAGCTTTGATGCTTTTTCGAAAGCTTCATCACATTCGGTGCATTTGAAAGGCTTTTCTCCAGTATGTGATCTGCGGTGAACTATCAAGCTGTTTTCCGTACGGAATTTTTTACCACAAAATTCACACGAGTATCCCGCCTCGTCATTATTGCGTTTCATTGGCGGGGTAGCTGTGCGTTCAGCGGGCGGTGCGTCTGCGGCTTGTGGTTCGTTTCGTTTCTCGGGAGAAATTGAACTATGCGGCCTCGTGGCTTCTCGAGGCGCGTCCACCGTTCCGGGTCCGGCGCCCGCCGGTGGAGTCTGGCCGACTCGGGAGGGCGACGGGGAAGCGAACGGCGGCGAATGCTTCCTGGGGCTAGGAGAGCTCGAATTGCCTGTGGCCGCCCCTGGACTGGTCGTACCGGCCAGTTGCCGCAAGCGCTGCGAGTAAAAATCCAGCTGGGGTTCAAGTGAGAGTGGTTGGGACACTGGTGGTTGTCTTTCCCTTGCTGAAAGAGATGTTGGTATCGCTGAAGAGCGATCAGCTGGTGATGGGAATGGTTGATGCGGAGGTAAAGAATTAGCCGCTACAGCTGCCGCAGCAGCTGCCAGATTAAGTCCATGGTGACGAAATTGCTCCGATACCAATTGCTCCATCCGAAATCTATGGTCGTGGTGGTTCGGTCTAGCGAAAAGAGGTGCAGGAGGAACCGAAGGATGAGCAAGCGGCGGAAGACTACCTGGTAGCGGCATTCTTAGCAAGCCTCCTACACCAAATGGTGAATGAATATCTGGAGGTGGTAGGAGAGGATGGTGGCGTAATGAAGGTGGTGGTAAAGGTGCGCCAGTTGAAGAACATCCGGAGCTTGAAGATGAAGTGCTCGAGGAGGAGTGGTTCTGTTTGTTTTGAGGTTGAGGCATGCTCTCCACGTAGATCTTGACACCGTGCACATGCTGCACGTGCTGAAGGAGCCTCCAAGCGGAATGCACGCGCGCTTTGCACGTCGAGCACACGTAGTTACTTGGTTCTGTTGGCAAAGAAAATAAGTCTACGTTAATCTTTAAGTACGCCGAAAGAAAAAAAATGGAAACTCTTCCCGATCGAAAATTTACAGGAATATTAACACGGGCAAAGTGTCTAGTAATAGCTCTCACATATCGTAGTGTTGGGCCTAGGGTAGACGCGTGGCACGCATTCTAATGAGACTAAGGTCCGAGGGCTCCATACGTCGGCAGCCGTGAGTGATCGCCCCTTCGTGTCCCGCGTGATTCATGCACCTCTAAAATCTTATGAAATATACGCGGGCCGGGATCACGTACGCGCGCGGGTTAAGACTGTTGATATTGAAATCTATATGTAACACTATCCCGGTAAGAGAAATGCGGAAAGCAGTCGGCGTTCATGTGTGCGTCTCGCTCTTCAGATAACCCGTATAATGTTGTTACTTTTGGTTATTTTTTTTCTATATCTTAAAAATAAAAGAAGTAATGTAATATAATTTGATCCTGGTGTTACTGACAATCTTTTTTTTACCCATGCCCTTAATAAAATGTCGTTAGTATCTTTATACATAACTTCACCTATTTGTTTGAATAATTTTAACCCTTTGCGAGCGTATGTCTAATCTCAGGCACCAACGCTTCTAGCCGCTAACAATAACATAATAACATAACAAATAACCTTAAATATTTTTCAATGTTTTCATTTATGTATTAGCTTGATTGAGCGAACTTAAATATCTAAGTAGACTATTCAGCCACTAATACCGGTGTTCTTTTCAATCGTATATGACTATGCAATTTACATAATATGCAAAATATGTGACACAAGTTTAATACGTCCGCAAAAGGATTAATAATTCAATTGAGAATATAAATTACGAGATTCACATCCGTTTTTAAGCTAAGTTGGTATAACGAAAGAATGACAAATAATACCAAGCCATGATCGCCCGTATAGATAAGCGGGAAGAATCGAGATCACATGGTCAAGGCTCGTACGAGACCCGCGCCTCGACAGTTGTGACGGTAATTTGATTGCTCATTGTGAAGCGGAGACAAATTTTATTGTGGACACCATTGTATTGTATTACGAGTTGGCGGGCCCGTAGTGATGGGCACGAAACGTTTGATCTATTCGTACCACATTAATTCCCCGCATCTATTCGATATAAACGTACATGAATTTATAGAAGAATCATTTTATATATATCTTGTTAGTTATGAACATTTACTCTCGAAATATATATTTCATGCTAGATAATCTCGATTTTTATAAGCCGTTCCTGTAAAACATTACTTAACAAATAGTGTTTTATAGTTTTAGTTCACTTCCTCTTTCATAAACCGTTTGAAAATAACAATAATAACTAATGGAAATCATTTTGATTTTATTTTTTTTATACTAATAAAACTTTATTGAACAATCTTGTACATGACACGGTAGTAATATTAAAGAGAATTTCCTGCGATACTTCGGGGTTAAGTGATATGTAATAATAAATTGTTTCACTTTTATTAAAAAAAAATAGGAGTATTTCCCAGACATTAAATTATTTAATGGCATTCTTTTTACTTCTATTTCGCCAGCCAACCCGGTATTCAGTGGTGAAATTAATGTATAAGTAGATTTAATAGAAGTAAAGTTTTTACACACTATTGCAGTACTTTTAGTTATTAATAATAAATGTTGTGCAACACTAGAGCTGGTAGGCGCGGTCGATAAACAATCTTGACTCTTAATACGATTATTGAATTGTAACGGTCAGATTGTGGCCGACATGAAAAAATATATACAGGATGTTCCAACGTGTATTACAACATGTCGAGGCTACAATGGTTTAAATGCTTAACAATTTTATCACCACAATATCACTGGAGATTTAAAGAGCACATTCGTCACCGTGGATTTAAAATATAAAAAAAAATCTTATTACTCTGATTGTTTATATCTGTATATTGAAATCTAATGTAAATAATTATATATTTTAATTTTCAATCACCTGTATTATATGCATTACTTTATATTTATATCGTACGATCATAGCATACGTTGTGACCTTTTTGTTGAGACCATTGTTCAATTTATTTCATTGGTCAATGCTTAGTACTGGTCCCAATAAATATTTTCACTACTACTTTCTTTTTAAACATATGGATGATCTCCGATTTGAAATTTCCTATGAGTTGTCTTAAAAACTGTTTCATTTAGAGGAAACAATTTTTTTAACAGTCATCATAGTAGGACTTTTAGTCTGATTTTATTCTTTTTTATCGATAATGTGCTTTATATGATACCCTACGAATGTTTTCCGAATATCAATAAGAAAAATTAACAAAAAAATTTTTTTTTGACTTCATTTGTAAACGCTTCGTGGTCAACATTCCACTTACTATGTTTAAAAACTCTCTGCATGTTAACTTACAAACAATTCTTTACCACGTAAGCTTCGTACTCAAAACACATAACATTTAATAATAATTCCGTAAAAATATTTCTTTTTTTTTCCAAAAAACTTCGTCAAACTTACAAGATCCATCACTGTCACAATTCGAAGTAACATTTAAAGAAGCAAGCAACAGGAGCCAATAGTTTAATACAT
>DWQX01005911.1:0-12166 GCA_018245475.1 Pharmacophagus antenor
GGCGAAGCTATGCATTTACTTCATGCGTGGTGGTAGCTGGTGGGAGTATGATGTCTTAAACCAGCGATGTAATCGCTTCTACAGGTTGGCGCTCACCGCATACGGCGGGGTGTGGTAAACCCTTAGAATGATAAGTGGCCTAAAAAAAAACATATGCAATATTAGTCATTAATGATATTTACCATCCTGGTCACATTAAACATAATAAAAATGTTATATTTCTAGAAATCGTAATTATTTTCAATATATATATATTAGGATACAATATAATATATATTAGGATGGATAGATATGACTGACTTTAGGACTTGTATGGGAGCACTACAATTGACTCCAACACACGTGCAATTTTGCTAGGCGGCTTTACTTATTGTATGATATCAAAGCAGTCTGTCAAAATAAGCGAATACGAGCGAATTGTACTTGGGGCGCTTAATACTAGTAGTAAATACAAAGACTAGTTTAATTTTTTCATGTTTACCAATACAAAATCGTATTTCTTCATATGTTACAAGCATCTGAAAATCAATAAAATTATCAATCAGACCATATCAACTTAAATCAGCTTTACAAATACACATACTTAACACAAAAAAATAATATGAGCCTAAATTACATTTACAATTTTATCTTAAACTCATGTAAAATCGTTAGTTTTGGAAACCTGCCAATTGTAGCGGCATGGTTAATTAATCTGCTGGCTGGTCACCTGTGAGAATGCAATTTAATTTAATTATATGTGGCGATTGCTCAGGGTGAATAACTAGTCTCATTTATAGGTAAGACTTTAATTAAACTAAATCGTCTTTAGCTGTGTTACTTCTTCTACGCCTTCTGACATTCCATACATACCCGATCATTAACAGTCACTTCCATTCTTACAACCTTTACTACTCTATTCATTAATTTATTTCACTCAACACTACATTCCGGATCCTCCATACATTTTTCTTAAATGTGATATTTTATTTTAATGTGCTAAGACCTTTTATAAATAGTTGGATTATTTGCTATACTTATATAACCGTAACTATATTCGTAAACAATTATAGGCCTACAAATATGCTAATTATTAGTTGCCTTAACACTTCCTTTACATCTTCATACAGAACTATATATTCGGCTTCGGTGGATAAAGCAACAAAAGCGTTTTCGTATTCCAACTTACTGTATGTTTTACAAATGACTGTAACAAATGACCTGCGATGCTTCTTTAGTCATTACAATCTTCACAATCCCAATCTGAATCCACATAATCAGTTGTAACATTGTCATAATTTTTACACCATATGTAAGTAAATTTTAAATCAATTGTGCCTTTTAAGTATTTTAGCACCCTTTTTTAGTGTAAATATTAGTATAAATGAAATACAATTTCATATAACCTTCTCCATATTATAACAATTCGAATTTCACTTATTACAATCAGAGAACAAATCACTTTATACTTTATTTACGTAACTGGGCCCATGGCTTATTGGAAATAAGGTTGTGGGAGAAAAAAACACTGTAATGACTAAGTTTAAATATATAAGTAGTTTCAATATATAATACACTCGACAGCAACGTTCGTTACAAGCTTTGTCAAAGTAAGTTGGAGCCTACAGTACTAGGGAGGGCTTATTACTAGTAATCAATAAAAAAATTCAACACATCATAACACCGAAAGTTCGAGTACGATTCCTGGGTCACAAGAGTAGTAGTCTATATGGTAGAAGGGTTTTTCGAACTCGCCTGGCTAGCTGTCATTCTTATTGTCAATCTGCCATCATAACAGCATTGCTGTCCACAAGCATGATATGTGAGAGCGAACTCGCCTCGTCATCTACAAACTTAATGTCACTTAATATCAGACGAAATGAAAGCCAAGTGTTAGCCCATAACCATTTAAAAAAAGATATTCATTAATATTTTTAAATCCGTGAGAAAAAATATCAAACTAGTTGACATAACAAGCCAAATACCTTAAGTAAAAAAGATTTTGAATATTACAAACATATAATATATGTTCGTGGCCATCTTGATGAATAGCATCCAATTACTTCAAATATTCATATAATTTATAAGTTGGGCGATAATAAATAATTTTTATAAAATTATTAATCTTATTGGTGTAAATGGAGCCATTAGATGTAAATTCACCACAGTCGTCTGATACGTAAGTTGACTAACAATAGATTACTTTAAAATTTTCGTTTGCAACAACTATTTATAGTTGTTTTAGTTCAAAATATTAACTAAATGATTATGTGTAACCGATATTCATGAACTTTTACAATATCAGAAAAGAAAAAGAAGTTTCTGTGTAAATGATTAATTGATTGTCAATTTTGTTTTAAATGCAGAAATGAAGATCCTCCATTAGATAAAAGCCATATAATAAAATTATTCTTGATTCATCACTGGCGTGGCTTAATTTGTTTTTTTACTCCAATAATTTTAATACCAATACTAACAGTACCTAATCCTGAGGTAAGTCATAACAAAATTTTAATTTTAAAAATATGATGTACGAGTATTCATCCAACAAGTATGTTATAATCATGTTGTTGAACAATGGTAAGGCAGGTTGTTGATATTGTATTTATAATTTCACAGTCAAAAAATACACATGCTTAATACATACTTTTTCTAATTAATGACCGTACGGTTCCTATATAATTATTGTTGCGCGTTGTTGTTAAAAAATCTCATTTTCAGAAATATCAATGGTGTGCATATACGTTAATTCTAATGGCTATATTTTGGGTTACTGAGTGTATTCCACTACCTGTTACCTCTCTCATACCCCTAGTTGTTTTTCCTCTTAGTGGTGTGATGAACACGGCGTCTACTTGCAAGTGTTACATTAACGTAAGTTAAGCAAAATCAACAGATATCGTTGACTAAATAATCTACGATGTAATGTTATCGACATGATATTAATATTAAATCCTAATTCATTTAATAACTAATTTTTGTTTTAGTTCAGTTTGTTAAATTGAATTTTTGCTATGAATTGCCATTATGGTACAAAAAGGTATTTAATGTTTTAGGATACAATTGTTATGTTTTTGGGAAGTATGTTCCTTGCATATGCTGTTGATCAGTCTGGATTACATAAACGTCTCGCTTTATTAGCTATTAAAACAATTGGATATTCTCATTACAAGTAAGGAATGTCGTAAGGCATTGATTTTTAACTTCAATTTCAATCAAATTCTTTTTCAATAAACTTAACTATTATCGATGTAATAACAAATAGTTTATGATTATTTTATTTCCAAAAACTTTTTTCAATATTCTGTAATCATAATGAGATAATTTTTTATCGGCAATGATCTAATACATGAACTCGATATTATGTCACAATAAGCTCTCAGATTATTTAAATGTGTTTAGTGAAAACTTTGGTTATTATATATATGAATACTGGAACACCAATGCTGTTACGGCGGAAAATTGACATTTAAGGTGGTTTATTAATACTAGATTTACGGACACATTTTCATGGTGTTCTTCACTGATCTGTATAATTGAGCATTAATGTAACATTTTTTTTCCGGTTTTGCAAAAAAAAAAGATATGAAACAATTTTTGCAGAGGCAGTACAAAAAATTAAAAAAGCCAAACGCATATCTTGGCGCTGAACTTCTTATCAGTGGTTGTTCCGTCAAAATGACGGATTCCATAAATTTAGTGTTAATCTAAGCAGGCGGGTTTAAAAAAAAAATAATCCTTTTACCGATCCGTTATAAAACGCGTAACTAAATCATTATTAAAACAATTTAAGATGATTTGAAACATCAATTAAACATTTTGCGTCATTTGTCTTGCCGTTCGCTTAATTTATCAATTTATATACTGCATGGTGACATCTAAAATATATTTCATTTGTTTCATTACGTACGGGAATTGCATTTGTGATTTCTCTTGTATTTAAATGAATATTGATGTTATTGCTATAAATTGATATAGGATATTAAAAAAAAATAAAACCATTGCATAATTTTGATAAAAGTTCTAGTAATTTATTGTCAGATTATTATTCGCCATGTCTTTCATCACGATGTTCATTTCAATGTGGATCACAAATACAGCAGCGACCACTATGATGATTCCGATAAATTTTGCTATTCTGCAAGTGTTTGAAGATGTGAGTAATTATTAAATAGCGTTATTTCAGTTTAGTTGATTTAAGTAACGTTACCGCTCAAAGAATGTTACAGAAATAACCATTTAAAAGTAATAAATAAATTTTTTTCCTTATTACTAAATTTATCACGCCAGAACTTATTGAAACATCTATTAAAGTTAGTTTTAAATCTTATTTTAAGTTCATTTTTTATATATAACAAAGTTTTTGCTGCTTGGGTTCATGGCCTTCTTGAGCAAGAGTAGAGTGATGGCCATAAATCATTCCCGTCTTTTAACAACTGTTGATCTTGACATATGTTAGTTTCCTAATTATGTTTTCTTTACTAAAAACTTAAGCCAATATTGCATATCGAATCGTCGATTTGCATATCGTAAAATTCCACGGCACTAACAGCTTGGTTATTGCAACTCGTATATATATTCAAATTTTAATCGTTTATTTACAGCAAAACATTCTTAAAATATATCAAATAAGGCCCGATGGCGAAAATGTTGCATCTGATATTACCACATGCTACTTTTGTGCATCCACATACTCAGCAACAATTGGTAAGTGAAAAAAATTCTTGCCAAACGTGATTCACCGAACTTATTTTATCTATTTTAACGCATTATTCGCCAATATTTGAAACAAATTTTTTTATATTTTTACTTTCAATAATTGCAACTTTATAATTAAATGTAGTCATTAAAATAAGATCGTACAAGGATTATTTTATTTAAATTCAAAGAATAACAAATACGACAAACGTAGCTCCGGTTATACTGTTATGTTATGTAAGCATGAACATTATTTTACAGTAATTAATTTAGCATTGTAGTGGGCAATGGGTTAATGACGATTAGAATACTTATTTAATTTTAAAACTCTTGTTTCATTTAGGTGGAGTTGGTACATTGGTTGGAACTGCAACTAATTTAGTATTCAAAGGACTGTTTATTAAGTAAGCATTTTTAACATTTTTTTTTATTTTTTCTAAGTTCTAAATATAAATATACAAAATTAATAAAACGTTCTTAACATCAAAGAACACAAACTCATAGTTGAGAATACTACACAAATCATATTGTCTAATGAGGAATTACATAGAAGTATAAAAGATTATATTTTAATTGTGTAATTAATTTAAAGAAAAAAGTGATACAGATATTTCTACTAAATATTTAATACTTAGTAGAAATATCTGTATATTTTTTTTTAAAAACAATAATATGATCGTTTTCTTTGAAATTTATTGTTGTTGAAAATTCATCGTAGATTGTTGTAAATTATCAACCTTTTTAAACTATTCTAAATAAGGTTTAATGATTTTTTTTTTGTAATATTTTGAAAGCCATAAATCATCATATTCACTATATTAATAAACTAAACTTATGTCTTTAGATAAATAAAATTTTCGTGCAAACTTTTTTAACAAAATATATTGAATTTACGTGCAGTTTTATAAAAAAGATATGCAATATATTTGTAGTATACCTTCGTCTTATATAACAAGTTCTGCATTCTTTTCTTTCAGAATGTATCCAGATGCTCCAGAGTATTTATCATTTCCAAAATTTTCGGCTTTTTCTATACCACTAATGGTGACTTTAGAATTGCTGATGTATATTAATATGTTGATATTATATTTCGGATTTTTAAGGTATTTATATTTAGTAAATTTATTAACATCGTACTTAATTTCTATTCTGAGAATAATATTAATATTTTCAAGGCCTAATAGTGCTGCCTCTAAAAGCTCGAAAATAACTACTGAAGGTATAGAAGCTGCTAAAAGGTCGGTTAATGAAGAATGGAACAAGTTAGGAAAAATTACCTTTTGGGAATTGGTAAGTAATAAATATATTATATTGTTATTATGGTTGTAAATTTGCTTGTGAATTGTATATACCTATATTAGTTTTGCTTTAAGTATAATAATTTATTAACTGTGAACGCAAGAATGGAGGCGTTATTCAAGCATTACTAAATAATTATATTTTTTCAGATGGTCATTTTATTATTTAGTTGCGCAATTTTGTTATTCTTTAGTCGTTCGCCACAAATATTTACCGGATGGGGAAATAAAATTGTCGACACCTTTCAATTAACAAATAACAAGTTGTACGTACACATTTTATCTACATTAACATAAAATTAACTTCCATAAACAAAATTTTATTTGTCGTACACTTTAGTCAATAATATAATTTTCACCAATTTCAAGAGGTCTGATATAATAGAAAAATTTTACATACAAATGACCAAGAGCAATTCCATAACCGCGAAATTTATAATTTGTTCTAGTATAATCTGTTATCATAATTATATTATTTTCTTTTAAACTTCAAATTTTAGTTTTCAGTGATTTAACCATTTCTTTTAGTTTTTAACTGTAGCATATCAATAGTGCATTTTTTACTATAAAAAATATTCAATTATATTGTCTAGTTCTAGACTGGCGTCTTACTTTATTTTCTATATTTAAATGAAGAAATACCTATATTTTACTAAAATAAAATGTCGGGAAAAAGCATTATTTTATAAATGTAGTCACTTACTTATTTGTAAATTCCTTGACAATATAGGTATCATTTATATATTGTATGTTGATAATATATATAAAATATAGGGAAATTACAATGGCCTGAATATAAATGGTAGAAAAGACGTAGTGAATATTTTTTTTAATTTTTATTGTGAAGATAAATTTATCAAATATAAGTCTCTGTTTCCACCACTGACACGAGTTACACAAACATAAAAATTTGGCATGCTTAAAATCACTTCATCAATATATACCTGTGGTATAGCCGTTCATTTTAACAAATCACAAACAGGTATGCACGGCATTCTTACACGGCTCTTGTTTGGAGCATATCCCATCCGTGTTTAATAAGGTTATGGTCTGGCGATTGAGCAGGCCACGGCAGACCGTTGGTTCGAGGCAAGAGTGAATGTTACGACTTCTACCGTGTGTAGAGGCGCATTTTAATAATATATTAGTTGAAACGATTCATCCAATAGTCTACACAAAGGTATGATCACGTGTGAAATATTGATTTCTGCACAAACATGAGGTTATTATTGATCCCAATATGATCGGTTCTTATACCGATGCAAATACCAGTGTTGACCATTATTGTCTCCCCCATATGTGAATAAACTTTATTCACAACATTTCAAACGTTTTTAAAGTCCAGAAATTTAAGTACCGTCATGTATCCGACCTGATACCGAACCGAGATTAACCGAACAATGAAACAGCGTTAATCTTCGTTCTCCCAATTTCTGTGATCGCGAGCCCATTGTAAGCGAGCTGTGCAATTATAGTAGAAATGGGCATACCCAGTTCATGTAAACGATATCGGATGGTTTGGTCGCATATCACCAAGCCTGAATAGCTGTGGAGCCTCGTGGCCAACCGTCATAGTACACTTCCGTCGAACTATATTTTTTGCTTGTATCAGTCATGTCTGCGAGTAGTAATTTAAGACCATCATCCATGTAGTCAGGTCCTGTTCCCTATGATATGAAAGAGTGTCCAAACAGATTTTATGATGCTCAATGTAATGTCAAAAGCGACAGCTACAGTACGTTGACTAGAACCAGTTTGCAACATTTCGGCGCCTCCCATTATCTATAGTCGTGCGAAATGCTGTCGTCACTCCATATTTACAAAAATACTCCTACATTATTTTTTTCCATTTCGATGCAGAAATTGTATTTGTTTTGGAAAAACGGTATTACACATTTTTATACAAATCCTCATCGATTTTAAGAAAATATAAAGAAAATTTTTGATTCACATAGTAAAAATCGATAAAAATAATAAATAACAATCCAAAAAGGTTAAAATAATAATAAACAACGGCGGTGGATACTTTAAAACGTTCTTGATCTCTAGACACTACATGTGTTTATTATTAAATTTAAATATTCAAGTTTTACTTTGTGTAACTTGTATAACAAATAAATAGCCAAGTGCGTGTTTCACTCGCATCGAGAAGAGTTCTGTACTATAAACTTATAATATTACGTTTCTTGTATCATTTTATTTTTATTATTTGGTGCTGTAGCGACAATAGATATACTCATTCTATGAAAATTTCAACTTTCTACCTACCACCTTTCATGAAATAGAGCCTGATGACACACAGACAGACTGACAAACAGTTGGACGGACGATGGAATCCCATTAATAGAGTTCCCATTATCAGTCTTTGGGTACGGAATCCTAAAGATGGAGATGTCATGCGTTCGACAGCATGGTACGACGTCGCGCTGGCGAAAGCATAACTTGTCTTGAAGATGTCACGTGTAGTAGCGAAACGCGTTGGAATTGTAATTTAATTGTACGACTTTCATTTAAAAGAAGCAGAAATTTACTAACAATGTTTTTGTTTTATTAAGTATTTATTATTCATGCTAGGAACTGAACATGTTTCAGCGTATTGGATTCATCGGCCGTTATGCTTATAACCTACTTAATGGTTCTGCTGCCATCTACATTAGATTTTATAAAATATTTTAAACGAAAAGGTATATTATTTTAATTACTCTAATAAACAAAATTGATGAAAAATTACATATCATAGGTACATAATGTATTTATTAAGAAACCCTCTTTTAATCTTTAGAAAAGAATAATCTTCCAAAGGGGCCTATACCGTCTATACTTGATTGGAATAAAATGAACGAAGTAATGCCATACAGTTTCATGTTTCTCTTAGGTAAATTAAATTTAATATTCTTGTTATTTTTAATCGCTCTATGATTGTACTTCATGCTTTATTCGTTGTTAAAAGGTGGTGGATTCGCATTATCTGAAGCTGCTAAAAAAGAATACTCTGATTTGAACGGGAAAATTGGGTCATTTTTAAAAAACTTGAGCAATTTGCCTAATGTGGTCATTATATTGTTACTTATAATATTTACAATATTCGTTACAAACTTCGCCGCTAATGTCGCAGTATGCAATGTTATTACCCCGATAGCCATGCAGTTGGTAAGTCAGTATGTTCACTTTATAATTATTTTATGAAAAAGCAAACCGTCGTTAAATACAATACAAAAAAACACAGTTTCTCAGAACTGAATAACCATCTTCGCTATTCCTAACCTTATTATCATAATGTTATAATAGTAATATATTATTTATTTTTTGAGTCCGACTTTGAGTTGTTTTTTTTTAACATTAAACATACTGAAAACTCAAGTACACCTTCCTAATCCTATATAGTGTGAAGTCTTTAAAATATTAAGTACCTAGTCCAGCCATAAGTTCTGTTACAAATTAAAATGCATTTTTTTAATGAAGTAATGTAATATTACTTATATTTATACCTACGTATTTATTAGTCACAGCAAAAAAAAATATTCTATTCGAAATGGTCCCCTTTGGCTTTCATACAGGCCTTTAATCTGTCTGGCCACGAATCTATGGATTTACGCACTGTTTCTAAGGAAAATTTCGCCTCTGCTTGCTCCAAAGATTTTTAAGAGACTCAATGTCGCCGTGTCGTTTAGAGCAGGCCATCTCCTCTAAAAATTACCATAATTTGAAGTCTAAAGGGTTGAGGTCTGGGTTAGACGATTGCCAGTCTTCAGATTTTATAAAGTCTAGAACGTTGGTTTCAAGCCAGGCTTGGATAGTTCGTGCCTTGTGGCCAGGAGCAGAGTTCTGCTGGAAAGTCTTCGGTATATTTTTAAAGTGTATTGCTGAGAGGTTTCACAGCATGATCCAAGACTATATCTATAAACTTTGGCAAAAGCTTTCACTACTTTTTCACAAAAACGTAGTTTTGTGACTCATTGGTAAGGCACGCCCCACCAAACCACCACTGACGCAGGATACTGACCATGTTGTAATTTTAGGACAACTTGAGCAGCATCTATGAGTGTACACTTTTTCATTTTGCTTATTATAGTGTCCTTCAATGAAGAAAAGTTTTGTATCGGTAAAGAGGATATTTCTGTGCTTTTTTTCACTTGCGTATCGCGACAGAAGACGTTTTGATTGGACCACTCTCTTTAATTGTAAAGATTGATTTAGAGCATGTTCTGTATATCGGTGATGAGCACCGAGCTTTAGCTCTTGTTTTGTAATATGTGACAGAGTCGTTGCGGAAATCTTCACTTCTCGCTATAAGATTTTTTGCTTCCGAATGGGGTTTCGACGAATTCTGGCTTTATTATCCTTTGTAGTTCTAATAGCACTCGGCCGCTCCGTTCTTTTCTGGTCTTCGACAGAGGATGGTTTGTTGTACCTCTTGCTTCCAAGCTTTAGAAGTGTCTGAAATATGACTGACGATTTCATATCTTCTTTGTTCAAGGCGATCACTGCAAATCTATTTTCTGCAAAACCCTGTTCCATATTGTAATTTTATAAAGAACATGAAAATATATGTGAAGTTAAAGTTTTTTAAATGATAAACGTGTTCCAAGTTCAAATTAATTAAAAAATTGAAACAAAGAAAACTTTTTATGTAACACTTTCAGTGGGTGGAAAGTGCACTGAGCTACGACTATTTGTACCATTGCAGCGCGCACACACCGGTGCATTATTCGTGCACTGATTTTCATAGCTAAAAAACAATTTGTTTGAATACTTTTCTTATTATTGGTGTGTGTGTTCTGTTTATTGAAAATAAACGTTTTTTCCATCTATCTAATAGTATTTATGACCAGACTAGTTATAATACCATAAATGACAAAAAATATATTATTTGGTACTTCAAACTTCATATAATAATAAAAAAAAATATTTATGTATCATAGAATTTAACCCACAAAAAATTTATATTTTAGTGTTCTAACTTTATTAAATTTCACCAAAAAATACAAGAAGTGTGAAATAAAATAGATATTTTAGTTTTGTTTTTTTACAAAACCTTTTACAAATTTGCAAAAGCAAAACAGAACAATTGAAGAAAACCTGAATTTGGTCACTTGTTCTGTTTTGCGTTTGTAACTTTACTTCTATCATTTCTTTATTTTCATTCATTTACATTCATTCTTTAAGATATAAGTGAAATAACAGTACAAATTGAAAGTTTTAGTGTAATGTTCGCTAAGAGTAGATTCGCTATTCGTTTGTCATCATATAAAGCGATATATCATAATAAATAATGAAATAGCATTAATGTTATCATGTAATAGTTTTGGTTAATAACAATACACACAAATCTTCATGACATTACATGAGCTTTTACAAGGGCTAATTGACCCGTTGCAGTAGTTATGGGTCTTAATGTTTCTCGGTAAAAAAATAACATGAAAACATTAAATATAGAAAATACATTTAATATTTTTAATAAAAATAGTAAGTTCAAATATGATAATTGATGTTATATTTTTTTTTGGTTAAGAGTTAACACTTGAATTCACCTAATGATAAGTGACGATGGGGCTGCAAATAGCGAAGTGTGGTCGCTCCCAGAATACTTCTAGCTGTCACATATATTACTGTAAGAACACAGAATGTCACACAGGGAGAGGTTGATAGCTGGCAAGGTGAAAAAAAAAAATACGAGTTATATTTAAAAACTCTCCCTGTCTGTCCACTCTGTTGTCGTTAATAATGAGTATTAACAAACGTGTGAAATGACACTCCCTAGGATTTTTTCTTAGATAAGGTGTCAATGATGTTGTAATGATACTGTAAATTTACGCACATACATACATAAATATCATGTCAGAAGATATATTCCAATTGATTAATTTTCTACTTCATTCAACTTAGGCACAGGAAATAGAAATTAATCCACTTTGGTATAATATAGCGGTCGGATACGCCGCTTCGTTTTGCTTCATTTTACCAGTTGGTACTCCTGGAAATCTCATAGTGCAAAGCGCTGCCAACATACCAACTTTAAAAATGGTAAGAGAAATATGATTTATGACTCAATAGCTGAACCCCGCAGAGACTGTGGTGCTTGTTAATATTTATATCATCTTTGTGTATCTGAATATAAATATACACTGCCGGCCAAAAGTTTGAGACCACCTTGAAAAAATTACAATATTGAATAAAACTCCAAAAGTTAG
>DWQX01005912.1:0-12165 GCA_018245475.1 Pharmacophagus antenor
GTCTTTGGTATAACCCCCACCCCCCCCCCCCCGCGGGCGCGTATCCAAAAAAGGATTTCCCCAAAAAAAAAAAAAAAAAAAAAAAGGGGGTCGGGTCGCCGCTCTGCGCACGCCGTTCCGCCCGCCACCGGAAGACGGAGGCCATGACCTCCGCCTCCAGATGCCAGGGCGGGGTGCCGACAAGTACACAGGCGACCCCCCGACTCACTGTGTTGTAGCAGCGGGCCACGCGTTGCGCGATGGCCTGCTGCGGCCGGTAGAGATGGGCGACACTGCCCCGGGTAAGGCAGTCCGCCCATATCGGCGCTCCGTAGAGCGCCATACTCTTCAAAATGCCCGCATACAGCCGCCGGCATACTGCACTCGGCCCCCCCTAGTTCGGGAGCAGCCAGCTCAATGAGCCGGCCGTCCTGGGGAGCCGTGGCGCCAGACGGCTGAAATGCGGGCGGAAGGTCCACCTGCTGTCGAGGAGTAGCCCGAGATATCCCATCTCGGCCCCCACATCTATGCGCGTGCCACCGACGAAGATGTGCGCGTCGGGTGGCACACGCTTCCTCGGGCCCCGAAACAAGACCGCCTCGGTCTTGCTCAGGGCCACGTGGAGGCCGAGACGGGAGATCCGGTCCGCGACCATTGTCCCCCCGGCCATCACGAGGTGTGCGGCCTCTTCGAAGGACTCCCCCTGGGCTGTGACCAGGGTGTCATCTGCTAGCAGATGACATCCATCCCGGGGAGAGTCGCGCCGCGCAGCCTTCAGTCAAATCCAATTTCCCACAGGAGAGGGCCTAAAACCGACCCCTGCGGAACACAAGCCTCAACGCGGTGGCTGCGCAGCTCGCCACCTCTGGCCACGTAAACTATCTCGCGATCAGCCAGGTAGTGGGACACCAATCGCTGAAGGTACTGCGCCAATCGAAAATACCGCAGCGCCTCCAGGATGGTCGCGTGGGGAATGGTGCTAAACGCGTTGGCCATGTCAAAAGACACCGCCAACACCACCTTCCCCACGCTGGTCGCCTCCTCGACAGTACTCCTTAGGCCTCGTGAGGGCGTCCATTGTGAAGCGTCCAGCACGAAAACCGTACTGGCGCTCCGACAAGTTCGGCCCCCCCGAGGCCAGGTGGTCCAGTAGACGGCCGGCTATGACCCTCTCGAACACCTTGGCGTCCTCCCCGAGAAGAACGATGGGGCGATATGCCCCCGGGGAGTCCGCCGGGCGCCCGTCCTTCCTGAGAAGGCAATTGTTGGCAAAAATTGGGGGAACCTGTCCGACGCGAAACACGCGTCGAGCAGTTCCTCCAGTTCCCCGGCGAGATGCCGATCCGCAACCTATCCCTCCTCTTGGCTTACTCCCTCTGTCCCACACCCCAAGATCACCTTGGCCAACTCCGCTTCTGTCCCACTCCCCAAAATCACCTTGCCGTCCCTTATATTTCTCACTCTGTCAATCCTTAGACTCATCTCCCGTGCATTCAATACTTCCCTCATTTGCCTATTACCAACTCTACTGTTCCCGTCGAGACCGCCACTGAGTGCGTCACTTCACTTCCCAGTGGCGGCCTTTTTGCCGGCCAAGCTCCTACGTGCCCGTAGTTTTTTCATTTCCGTTTTTCCATTTCATGAGAGACTCCCTGAAGCTTTCATCCTCTCTAGTGTTTTCTTCTTAAATACTTTCCCCCGTCATGTATAAACAGGGCTCGTCATTTCCGATTTCTTTATTTCTTATAGTTTAATCTCGCTCTCACTCCTTCGTCCATTCTCATTTCTGGCTTTTATTCTTTTCCATTTTCTTTCATACCACATCCATTTCCTTCTAGCATACCTAACGCTTAAATAAAGAAGAAGACATTTCGTTTATTTTACATTAATATTTTATTTTCTACATTATTCTAAATTAATTACATTACTAATATCACAGTTTTATTTTATTTAATCTTGTTTCTCTTAGCTTCTAATTCTTCTTTGTTTTATTTTCATCTATTGTTTTTCTAATAACCTTTTTACAAAATTCTATAAATCTAATTCTACTGTCCTCTTCTCCTATCAGCGATAGTATGCTTTCCTCCTCCACGTTCTTTCTTGTTAGGGTCTCTAACTCGCATCGCTCCTTCGCATAGATGGGACAGATGGTGATCAGGTGCGAAACTCTGGTGTTAGCCTCCAGGAGTCTCCCATGCTACTTTATCCTCTGCAGGAGCTTTGCACTTTCTTTATTGTGCTGCACAGCTTCACTACGGCAGTAGGGCCTTCTGGAATCCCTCTTTTTTCATCCTTCCTGTGCCGCTCGTCATTTCCTAGTAGCTGTACAACTGACCCTGGTTTGGGGTTCTGCGTTCTTTTCTCATCGAGCTCCGCTCCCTTGACAAGCTGGTAGAGCCGCATTATGGCGTTTGTCACATCCTCCTTGATCTCAGTTTTAAGATTGCACAAGTTGCCCAAGTGGAGTTTAGCTCTACTTAGGCAAGGCCGCGCTTCCCTAACGCGGTCCACGGGTACCGGTTTGTCCCCTTTCGGGGGCACGCCCGACCCCGTGACTGGAGGCGATTTTTCCACCAGCTTGCCATCTTGTGGCACGACGCGCGTCTTACCTTTTCTTGTAATTTGGGAAATACATCCTATTATTAATCCATTCCCATAGGAGTATTGCAGTGTTCTGATAGTAGTTAGAATACTTTACCTTTGATATATCAGAATATTCGGGCTGAGCACGCTTTTGTACTCTTGGTCTCATTGTCACTTAACATTACATAAAATTGAAGTCAAGCGTTGATAAAAAATATATATTTATTTCACAATCGTTATTTCTTTTAATACGAGTATGTTTGTGTTTCTATTTTTCATTAGCAGTTCTAGGAATCGTTAACTTTCAAATTAATTCAGGTTAAAGTCTGTGTCATCTTACGTCACCGCAGCGCGTTGAACGTATTGGTTTCAAATTATTAACGTCGACCTTTTAAATGTTCTGCAAGCTCCGAGTATCTATACGTAATTAACAGAAATAAAATTACAATCTAGTTTATATGAATAGGTAAAGCTTTTTTAATAATTCATTAGAAGTGTTATGTTCTCAATCCGAATTAAAAAAGAAAATTTATACAGGAATAAAGTGAATAATTTTAATTAAAGGACAAATTTGGCAACTTATTATTTTAGATTAACTTTGAGCTCTTCTCATATAGACTGAAAACTCAATAAAGGTAGGAATATCATATATAAGCCTCACTCTAATAATGTTATTATTTTGCGTTAAACAAAAAATACGATTAAGAAACACTATTGATTCAATATTATTTTCAAAGGTATAAAATCATGTTAATGTTTTTTTTAGTGACAAGAGTATTTTAAATTATACAATCAACAGATGAATTATTTTTGTTTTGATTCTGTTTGGTTCTGGTATAATTTATAAAATATTAGCAATTTGGTTAAAATTCTAGTTATTCTGTCGTGAATTACACATCTATTTAAAAACATTATAAATTTCATCCACGTTACAATATGCATGTGAAATTCTTAATATATAATAATCACTTTTAAACTGTTTATGACGCAAAAAATACATCAACGCTGCTCATTAACACTTTTGTTCCGTCTTTTCTGTTTGCTGTTTTGAAATATCTACGTAATTGAGTAAACAGTGAAAATTTAAAAGGAGAGCAATTTGCATGCAAATCCGTAAAATTGCATTCCTAAAATTACATTCCTGCACAACGGGTATTCTCATTTAACTTGCAAATGGAAGTCTCATCAGGTATACTACGCAAGCTGAATTTGCGTTAAGTCGATTGTTAGTAAGCTTAAATTTTCGACACACCTACTGGAGAAGGTTTTAGCAAATTGACACTCACGACTTCGTACCTCTATCTTATGTAAAGCGTTATAAGCAATAAATAAGTACCCCTTTTGTTTGCATATAATATGAGGAATGTCTTATAATTAAAAAAAATTACAAAGTAATGTTTGTTATTATACTTATTTTCGATTTGGTAGGACCTACATTTATAAGTTCTTAATGGAATAACTGCACAAATAATACCAATTTATTTAATTTTAATACAAACATATTTGTATTATATAGTAACTATTACAAATTTGGGCACCATACACATTCAGAATAAAATGTAAATCTATAAAATACTAGAAACCGCAACTGTTTTATTCGCCTCACGATCTTTAGTACCGCTGCAATATGACTTACGATTGTTATATATTTATATGTTGTTATATCTTTTTTTTCCTTATGCGCAGTTTTATTAATTGATTAGTATTGTCATTTAATACCAAATTAATCTACGCTAATTAAAAGAGCTTGTTATTACATTATCAAGTAATAAAGAAAACCAAAAAGACTTGACGTTAAATATTCATAAAAATTTGGAATGTTAGACGAAATCACTTAAAATCGGGTCTCTTCTTATTACCACCACTTTTAACCTTGTCACTATTTAATCGATGTTCATAAATATAAAACATGGAACACTTCCACCTAATATGCATACATAATGAATGCTCCGCGATAGCGTCTTAAAGTCCGAAATAGTTATGCAATATGTTGTTAATGGTAGTGGTTGCATCACAGTTGTTTTGGTGGGTCGTGGTAAGTGTGCCGCTGGCATTACGGTCAGCAGTTGGCCCACTGCGTCAGTGACATAATCGAGCTTCCGCCGTTCCCTCAGTGAAAGGTGCGCTTTATGTCATAGCCTACATTTAGCGGCGCCATGTTTTCCGCCGATTGAGTTTGTTTTAAGTTATATTTGCGTACTGTCATCGTGCGCACCACGCTCTAAATGTTCGTGGTCAAAATGAGCAAATAATAAATATTATTTCAATACATAATAAAGTATTATATTTACAAATTTTCACTATTTATTATTTTGTGTACAATATTACATTAGCCGATTCTCCAGGTCACGATCTTTATTATCATAAACAACCGGTAAAGAAACGAGTTTTTTTTTAATAAATTTGATATAGAATGTTCATCGAGGAAAATTATATAAGATAATTAGATGTGCTTTTTAAACAGTCGATACTGTCTTAAGTACTTGAGTACGAGTCCATTTATCAACGTCCGATTTCCTTAACTTTTCTTATGATCAAAACGAGTTTTTGCATATTAATAATACATTAATCTTTATTGAAGGTTTGCAGAGTCAAAATATTATATAATATTAATATGTTGGTACTCTTGTCAAAATAAACTGATTTGATAACCAAAAAGAAGCCAGAATATGTGTTTATTAGAAGCTAACTTACAAGAAGTTTCGCAATGTAGGCAGTTCTAAGTGCATTCCATAAACCGTTTTTAATTTTTGTCGCTTTGATGACGATATGTTATTGCTATTATCTTCATACTCCTTTGGAAACGAATGTTTGTGATTCTAACATTACCATAACGTGCGTTACTAATGGTTAATTTATGTACTCCGTTTATATGAAGTAATAAGAAACATAGTGATGTTAAGCAATGCATGCTGAATATGTTTTTTCAGATTGCATATTTCGACTAAAATATATCGAATGACAATCGTCGGCAGCCTTACAGTTGAATAACGTGGTGTATAGACAAAGTTGTTAGTGACAAGTTCTGAGATAATGTAACAGGTAAGTACGTAACGAGAGACTGTGAGGTATCCGCGCGGAAGTAGCGCGTTGACGGACCGTGACGCCGAACGTTCCGCCGCTCCATTTGACAGTTGTAATATTCCTACCATAGCTATGTTAAGTAAAGTTTATTTCAGAATAGGCAAAAGGAACAAAAACTACGTACCTCTACAGCAGTTAAAGAATTCGTAGCGAAAGATGGACCGAAATGAATCAAATTCAAACTCAACATTTCTTTAACTAAGCTATTCATGTTGTACAGTTACATTTGTTCGTGGGTTATTTATTTATGTTACTTTTTTTATATTACTCGTGGGTGCATTTGACTTGACTTGCATACCTCGTGACAATTGTCAATGAGTTCGTAGATGGTGAAGCGTATTTGCTCAGAATATATTTGGCACCCACATGTATGACAACCGGACCACTGCAGTTTTATTATGGCAGCAGAATAACATTGAATTTGGTAGGTCGACATTCAGATTTAAAACAATATCCATATTGGAAACTTAATATGTAATGTAATTTCTGACGAAACTAATTTAAAAGAATTTCATTATTGTTAATGTTAAACATATAAACAAAAATCAAGAAAAATGAAAAATTGAGTCACATCTTCCATACGGCCGTATATAAAGTAAAATGTTACATAAAAATAAATTTTCCTCAATGGTAACGTTCCGATAAATCTATGCCAAAGTACTTTGCCTATTTTCAAATATTTTCTGTTAATTGAGACTGACTTCTTAATATGTGAACGAAGCGAAATGTATGTGTACCGCATTCTTCAAACGTTAAACATAGCAATAATGCATGCAATATTATGGCAGAAACAAGACGAAGAGACATTTTAAATCTAATTTTCTATCTTCTCTTTCTTATCTAATTATTTGAAAGCATTAATTTTTTTTAAGGGTGACAGGAAAATAACGAATGTATATTTTCTCTCTAAATACCGGCAAATAATCGTTTTTACGTTCTACTGCTGGCGGTACTCCTATTCAAGCCCGAAAGTTCGGCATGTCTCATTTAAGCAATACAGTGAACTAAAATTAACAAATCTTAATTACTACAGTCTAAACACGATCATAAAGATATAAAAATGAAAAAATCGTCTTATGTATTGGTATTTTTTATGTAGATACATAATAAATGTATAAGTGCTCGAGCTTGCCTTGACGGGACAGCCTCTGCAATCTAAATCTTGTATTCTTAATTATGGATAAATTTATCTCCTTTATCTTTCTATTTTCTTCTGCATTACTGTTTGTAAGAGGAAACATTCACTTATTATAAACAATTATTCTGTCCTAAACATACCACAGGAAACCATTGCGTAGGTGACTAATATTTTTAAAGCGATGATATGTAAAGGGATAGAAGTTCATCAATTATGCAACTGATTTGTAATAGGAGTAAAATTAGAGCTAGACTATATCTAGATGTCAAACTAATTTAATAAGTTTCACAAATACATCAAAATACAGTAGGACTTGATGAAACTTAGAGATTAGTCACATTTATTAGTTCAAGCTAACGAATAGCCTCAAAATGAACAAAATTACAAGTTAAATAGAAATAGGTAAATAAATAAATGTCACTAAGCGCATTGTACTGGGTGATTGTTGCGACAGTAAATAACCGGTACCCTGGCACTTTTACTGGTAACACTAGCACTTATTGGAGCATACCGATTTGTAGCGTACTGTTTTTGCAGTACGTTGAGTTATTGTTTTGTAAGTCGTGTTGCAGAATACGATTTATGTGTCTGTTTACATGTGTTGTACCTTGGCGAAGTACGTTGAAAAGAAGGTCGACATTTTTTAAATTTATGCTTGCCATTTATATTAGGAAAGTTATTAATAAACATCAGTGAAGATTTTGTATAATCATAATAATAATAATGGGGTTGTTTTAAGAAAAATGTTATGGAAATACTTATTTAATATTATTATGTTAGAAATACCTGTGTGCTAACATATTTTGGTCGTATCATCCGACATACAGATAAGCCTTGAAAGATTGGTGCCTGCAGAAACACAGATGAAAAGAGACAGATGCCGCTTATCGGCCAGAGGGTCTGACCAGTTCAAAGACCCAAAAGAAAAAAGTGTCTCTACAATCGCTTAAACTGGTACCAATAGAAACCGATGGAAGCAACTTATCTAACATATTAATGAAGGAAAGACCAGAGAGAGAGGAGGAGAGAAAAGTATCTGTTCCATGACTTAAAAATTATAGAACAAAAATACCATTCCTAAGTTAATTACATGAATACGTATACCTTAATTAAAGTAGTAAATTTGTCTCTTCATGGTCTATAGACTCTTTTATTATTTTAAGAGATATAATTCTCGCTGTTAATTATTAATATATACATCTAACTAATTTGATCGAGATAATTTTATTTTCATGTTTTTTCGCTTGTTTTGTAACGATTACTTACTTACATTAATATTTTAAAGAGTAGTTAGTATATTAATGTATAGTTACTTGCAATAAAAATTCTTAAAAAATAATAACAAAAAGTTTTAAGTTCCTGTCAGACACTTTTCAAACTTGAAAATGTAAGGCGAATATAACAAAGTTTTAAAAATCATAAATATTATGGTAAAAAGCGCAATTAATTTTATTTTAAATATGCAAATATTTATAATGATTACTAGGGAGTATATAATAATAAAGTTACGTTACAATAAAAAAGAAAACTAACTTCTCAAAAATACCCAACGTCTATCAGCGGCTGTTCCCATTTGGATGACTTAATTGGCTAAATTTGTTAGACTCAAGACGGTGCATACTTTTGCATATTCGTATACGTAACAAAAGCTGCTCACAAGTTTCGTTATAATTCAACTGGTTATATCTTTTTTATTAACTTAATAGGTAAGACGTAATACTGGCGCGGTATGTTTGCGCCCGCTTGTATATCTTGTAGTTCGCAGTATGATTTCATTGATTCGCATTGTATAAACACATACCTGTGTCACATATTATTTATGTATTGTATAACTGCATAATAACATCTACAAGAACACTGAAAGGTTAATTGGATTTATTTTTTTATTTTAAAGTCTTCATTTAATAAGTAACATGCTATTAACAAAATTACGTTTACTACTTCTTTTTATATCCACACGGACTAAAAGGAAAACGCGTATTTCAAAAGATAGTAAACCATTAACAGTTCTATTGTAGATGCACAATTTTGTCATAAATTAAAAGAAGTGTAAGACAAGAAATTTTTGATTTACCTATTGGCCTTTTATACTAAATTAATGTGTATTAATACATTTTCAGTTTTAGCGAGCGGTTAAAAATGTTTTAGAATTTTAAGACTATGAATTTCAATTGCAAATATTTTGATAAAAAAAAAACTTTTTTGATATCAATGCTTTGGAAATAAACATTGGCGGAACTGTAATTCTTCATCAGACCTCGCCTGCTGGACACTACCGGAAGAAGTTTTGCAACGTTCGTATGTAGGAAGACATTAATATATGCTATAATCATTAATTATGATTTATAGTGATTAAGGAAGTGGTCCTTAAAGATAAAATTCCGTACTTTTATCCTAATTACCGGAGAATTAAGTTTTTATTCGAATAATAAACAAAAAAAGTGGTTTAATTTTTTTTCGAATGAAAATGGGCGTTACAAATGCTTCGAAAGTATTTTACATATGAAACCAGATAAATACAATATGTATTTCTATATAACTGAGGGAACTTTAAACATATATAATTTTGTGGAAACTTTAAATTCTTCTTAATAATTTGAAAACAATTATGTAGCACTGATAACACGTAGAGAATGCAAAAGTAATTATTTAATCAAAAATCGTAAAAATAAATCCGTTAGGGACTTGAGACTTGTGTCAATTTTGTATACAAGCTATAAGCGCTAGTTTATACTCAGAAAAAACAGTCACAGACTGTAATTGAAGTTAATTATATTAAGTTTTCTTATTTTTATCATAAATTAACTCCCTGCTCAAGTTTAACAAACGGATTCCGGATAAATAGTTGCTATCAGTTGTATAGCACTATTTCAACGTTGTTGACTTGTGCAGAAATTGCATCTTAAATATATAGGCTGAACTGCAAAGGGCCGTGACTTCATAACATGCGAACGGAAAATACTTAAGAAAATTAGAATAATAATTACCATGTGGTATCTACTCGTATCGACGCAATAAATTCTAAATTGTTATACAGTTGCGCTGCTATATTTTTTCTGTATAGTGATAGCAGTTATTAAGATGTAAAATATTAATAAAAAATATCTACGATATAATGGTATATGAGAATCTCGAATATCATTATTTTACTTAACCATGCGTTTCCAGTTTCCTTCAATAATAAAGTCCACCTAATCCTTATTAACATGGTTTTTGTAGCTAACTCCTTCTAAATACGTGGCACACACAGCTCTACATACACACAACCAATACGTATCATATGAATTACAGATTAGCATAACGTTGTTAGCAGAATGCCAACAATAACAAGAAACAACATAACACATGTAAAAATATATTAGGTAAAATAAAAAATTAAAATCAACTATTAGTACATAGAATTAAAAAAAAGAAGAGTGATGTATATAGAGGAGAGATAATTTTTGAGACTAATTTTATTATATTAAATGTCATTATGTATTAACCACATGAGAAATGTCGTATCTCCCGTCAAATCTCCTTAAAAATGAAGCTATTGACGCATGTTTTGTTGACTAACAAAAATATATAGATACACGTTGCTTCCGACTAGCAGCAGACAGACAGACCAACAATAAACGTTCGCGGCAATTCAGTGATCACGACGTGCAGCAGTGACCAATGTGCCCAAGGCCGGTCTCCGCGACACCCAGCACGTGACGCTAAAGTAGTGGGCACGCCGCTAGTGGCGCCTTCAATCCCATCGCCGGGGTCAATTGACGACTAATTGCGGAGTCCCGGTCCGTTGCGGAGCTGCATAGTGTCGATGCCCTACAACCGTATTTTTAGTTGGGCCTAAAAATACAAAACTGAATGACAAATTGTTTTTAGTGGCAACAATGAGTAGTCTTTGACGATGCATTATGTAATCATTCAATTATTTTAACAAAACTATAGATTGTAACAAAAATGTAGATTTGACTGCTATAGATAATTCTATTTTTAACTTCACTATTGCACGTTTTGTTTAATCGAATTCTTTAATGCAACAATACGCTGACATGTAAGTGGGCTAAAAATTATTAGTGATATAGATTTATTATATATGTATGTTTATTGTATGTAGAAACTAGTGACCAAAATTGTTACTCATTCTATAATTTTGTGAGAAGAAAGATTCTGTAAACAATGTTGATGTCGTTTTCTGTAGAATCAAGAAGAGTCAATGCGACATATTATATTAACTATTGGTCAGTTAAAGTGTGTATAATGCTCAAGCACGGCCTTAGGGATAAATCTTTATTTAAAAAATATACATTAAATGCGTTATAACAGAGGCGAATTTAAATACAAAAATTACAAAAAGAATTAAAAATATTAAATGACATTGTTATCTTTAAGTAATCACTATTTAAAGAATCACAATAACTAATTAAACAGAACAAACATTAAGTAAACCTCGTTACGAATGTATTTTTTAGTCTCAATTCTTTTTAGCCCATTACCTTTTAACCAGAAAACTTGTTTAGTCACAATAAAGCAGATTGTTTAGGAATTTGTATTGACATGAAAAATACTATGAGGTTAAAAAAACGTTGCTATGAAAGCGATAAATGTAATATGTATTTAAGCCTGCATTTTGAAATAAAATTAGACTATTTATTTCTCATTAAAAAGATTATAAAAACTTAAAAAAAATGATAATAAAATATAGATCTTAGCTTCATTTCGCACGATAATTATATGTAAATTAGATAGTTCTCTTTTACGTTTTACTCCACAAAATATTCCATGTAATAGCCTAGTTTTGAATAAGCTACAATTAATACGAAATTGACGGAAATATGAAGTATAAAAACGCTTTATCGCGAACCACAACCCAATTTGAGTTGATAAACGTAATTAATGAATGGTGCCAATGATAAGCTCCTAGTGATGTATACCACATTAATAATATGAAAACGAAAACATACGTATATCTTAGGAGATAAACTTGTTTTTATTAAGATGTAGTTGTTTTCTGCAAATTAAGCTTGTGCATTTTAAGTGAAGTTTTATAAATAATTTTGTTAAAAATATTTCGTAATACCTTTTCCATCAACGGAACTAAAAGAAATATATATAAGTTTTTCTGAGCCATTTATACGACCTTTGAATTATCAAAAGAAATAAAATAATTATACTTATTAAGGATGAATACGTAAACGGTCCCAATTGGTGTGTTACTTTTTTAGTGACCGGTTGACATATAAATGAACTTCACCGAAACGCCGCGTTCTAACGAGACGATCTCATTAATTTTAGTAGAGTTTGGAGATTACATTTAAAACTCGTCGAACCCGATAGACTTTATACTGCCTGTGTTTATGTTTGTGTAATATATTTAACTTTATATATATATA
>DWQX01005913.1:0-12164 GCA_018245475.1 Pharmacophagus antenor
GGCTTCCTTCGCCGAGGGGGTCATGACCCGCAAGGAGGGCGAGGAGCGGGTGAGGGAAGAAAACTCCCAAAACCCGCCGCGGGGTTTTTAGTGGGTAGCCCCTGGGCCAATTCCCAGGAAAAGTGCCCTTCTTAGGGCGCCGGTAGCCCCCACACACGCCTCCCCTCCCATTTACGGTGCAGCAATGCATTTTCCCCGCGCAAACAAAAAAAAAAAAAGGTGGCAGCAATTGAGACAATAAGTAAAAGAAACCATAAAACGTCTTGATATGACGAGCTATTTCGTCTATTAACTGTTTTAAGAAATGTTCTGATATATATCAAATGAAAAATAAAGTATTTTTCGAAATTTTTCTTTATCTACTCCGTCCACAAATGCTTAAGTATTTTTTTTTTATTTTTTAACTGGCCCAGCCATTCGCTTGAAAAATGAAGTTACCCAAAGTTCAAATCACTAAACTCGAAGAAGAAATCTGGGTTCATTGGAAGTTCCGTATGTCGACAATTCTTCAAGGAACTTAATTACTGGGTATAGTTGAAGGAAGGCCGAAAAAGCCATCTAGTTACTACAGTTCTAGTTGGAGATGCAGTAGCTTTGGCGGCGTATAATACTTCACTTAAGGATACGCTAACGAATACGGAAATAAAGCATTAGATTCACAACATAAAACAGGTCTCGGATGAATTGCATAGACTGTATGAAGGTGTTAATGAGGACCGCCTGTGTGTTTGTTTGCAAATATTCCAGTTAATTATTGGTCCATCGGATGATATAGATACTCATTTTTCTAAATTGAAAAAATTATGGCACAATTTAAGACAAAAATTAATGAAAATTGAGTAAGGTAATAAGGAGTTATCAGAGTTTTTATTAATCTTTTAGATATTGGATACACTACCTGAAACATATTTTTTATTTAAATCGACTTATATGTTAATATCTAAAATAGAAGCAGTGCAGCAAGCTAGAAGTGTTTTGAAAAATCGTTCATTATTACGTTCTCAGAGAAAATTTAAACCGGCAGCAACAACATGAGATAAAAAGAAAAACCAGAGAACGTGCTGCCAGGACGATACGAAATTTCTTTTCCTGTCATAAAGAAATGTTCTGATATAGATTTTTGACAAATAAAGTATTTCTTTATCTACTCCATCCGTAACTGCTCGTGTAACTTTTTTTATTTTTAATTTACGTAAAAGAATTGCACTGTACGTACTATTTTTTTTAACAAATATGCACTACATTAGAATGACGTTAGTTGTTGTTAGTCTTATTGTCGACGATTAGTACGGCTTCTACGGCTCTATTGTGCAAAGCAGGTACGGCACTATCAGAATCTATTATCTATTGAGTCAGCTGTTAGGTCCTGTCATAGACGACATATCAATTGTTTCTTTTAAATCCAGTAGAGATAACGTAGTGTACTATAAATTTTATACAGAACTATTGATCTCATATTGGTTGTACTAAAAATAAGTAAAAAATATGGCAAATGACAGAGAAGTTTTACGGGAAATTTGGGATGGAAAATTACCAATATGTTTTCAGTTGCAACAAGAAGAAATAATGGAAATTCAGCAACCAGACCCTTTTTACGTTATGGTTCCAAGACTTAGTTACTTTCCATTGGTGACAGATAAAGTAAGAATATTGCAATTTTTATCAAGTTTCGTAGGATTGATAGTTCGAGTTAATTCTTTAATACAAACACCTTAATATAATAATTCTTAGACAAAACTAAATAAATAAAATATATGTTTTACACCTTATTCTGTAATATAAATTAATGTGTAACGACATTAATGCACACAAATTTTCTTTTTAATATGTATGCGAAAGAAATCGTAAATACTGTCATTAATAATTTATAACGCACACGAAAAGTTAAAAAAAAATATGTTTTTATCTTTTCAATTCCTAATTTCTAGAACATGTCTATTACTATTTTTTCTCAGATGAAAAGGCATTTTCTTCGTTACATTTCACAAGAAAATGCAGATAATGAAATGTGGCTTGATTACAATGGGCAACCACTAAAATGGCATTATCCTATTGGCTTCCTATATGACCTCTATTGTGGCAGTGACTCTCAGATGCCTTGGACATTAACCGTACATTTTACTAAATTCCCAGAGAACATACTTCTTCATTGTCCAAATAAGTAAGTAAACTTAACCATTGACCTGTTATCCTATTAAGTTAAAGATCTCTTACTTATTCTGTAATTTCTACTGTAACAATAGTTATAATTTAAGATTAAATCATATTTAGGGATGTTGTAGAAGCTCACTTCATGTCAACTGTTAAAGAAGCTGATGTACTCAAACATAGAGGACAAGTTATGTCTACGATGCAGAAAAAGGACCACAATCAATTATGGTTAGGATTGCAAAATGGTAAGGACTTAAATTTAAATAAATATCTTTGATTTATAAAAAATTTTATCTATGATAAAATGAATGAGTCAAATTTTAATTTTACCATTTTTTTAGACAAGTTTGATCAATTTTGGGCTATTAACAGAAGGTTGATGGAATCCCATGGAGAAAATGAAGGTTTCAAACATGTCCCTATAAGAATTTATTGTGATGATGGAACATGTAATCAACGGCTAGTATGCCCTAAAAATAATGATGGTAGTAGGAAAGTCCTTCAACAATTAATTTCAGAATTATTTCCAGAAAAATCCGAAGGTTGGTTTTTAAGTTTGACTAAGAATAAAATATCTTTATTACTGGCAGCTGTCTAATTATCGAAAAGCTATTAATGAATAATAAATATAAGATTTTTATTCCAGTTAAATTGAGGACACATGGGATTGTTATACCAGAAGATACTCCATTGCAATGGCTATCAGAACACATGAGTTACCCTGATAATTTTCTCCATTTGTGTGTTTGTTAGGAATCAAAAAAACTTAATTGATATGTCCTAGCTCTTTAATGTTAAGATGTAATTTATCTTTTTAAAAAAAATCTATGATGTAAAATATCTTACTTTTAGTTTCTATGTATCCTCCAATGCATGGACCTCATTAATCCATTTTAGTCTGTTGTCAAAATGTTAATAGTTTGTTCATGAAAATAAAATGGAGTGAGATGGAAAAACACCCATAAGTAAAATAAGAAGTAATTTTTCTTCAAATAAATTTTAGCACTTGAGAAAGAAATTTTATAGTTATTTTGTCTGTATCTGTATTCATAATAAATTAAAGTTATATCTATCGATGAATAAAGATCATCTAAACTGCTATAATGAGCAATATTAAATACTTTTCAATAGCTTGTCTATATTTTTCTAAGCCCGCAACTTTCAAATATTTAATAAACAGTTATTTCAGGAAGCAATTAAATAAAAATATCTGAAGACAGCATATGCTGTCTGTATTTAGCTTTAGACAATTGGAGTGTACACCATTACTGTCAATGAGTAAATATAAAAAATGTTATAAAAGCAAAATGTCTATTGAAAACATATTAAAAAGAAATTGTTTATTAATAATATTAACAGTAAAGTAGTACTTATTAACAAAAAAAAAATTATGGTTTGACTTTTAGCTGAAGTTCAATCTTTCATACAATATCACAGATGCATTAGATATTAGTTTTTACAACTCTTCTTTTGGCTTGTATTTTTGTATTATGTAAGGAATGTGCTTCGTAAATCGTTTACAACCATTGTTTGCGAAGATTGGCTGATTTTCATTAGGACCGTATGTAATTACTGATAATGCATCCCTGTAAAATAAGAAAAAATCAATTGTGATATCAACATTACTGCAGTTGCAAAAAAATCACATAATTGAACCATTTGCATTGACATATGAATTTTGGCAAACATTGTTCAATCCCTGTGAAAATTAAATAATACATTTTTGATTTTATATTTCCCTAGTTGCTTTAAATAAAGACAGTTTCTTGTTATAACAAAAAATAACTATTGTTTTTTCTTTTAAGAACTGTAGACCTTTTGATCAGAATTACAAGAACAAATGAAATACACCAGACAAACCAAATATGAAACAAAAATTTACATATAAGACTATCACGTTTTCCACATTGGTATTTTTTTTAATTAATTTGTTTCATGCTAATATTCAGTTTGTAAAGTAGAGATAATTAAACTTTCTATGATTCTGTGTAATTAAATTTTAAGTACTTACCCCATCATTTCTTCTGTAGGATGAGTTACACCAAGGGAACGGAATTCTGCTAAAGCACACATCTCAACATGGTGTTGTTCTAAGGGTAAAAACGGTATATAGTGATCAATTAAATGTTGAGCAATCGCAGAAGACTTTTCAAATCCACCTAAAACAACAATATATTTCGAATAATCACATACAAGGAACATATCAACCAGTTGAGAAAATAACTTATAAAGAATGTTATAAAAGTAAATTTATCCAACCTCAAGTTGATAAAACTGTAAAAAAAGTCATTTTATAAATAAAGTGTCAAAACTTTCTGAGTTATCATAAAAGGCATATCAGTATAGGTGTAATATTAATAATTATAACCTTTCCATAAGAAGAAAGATGTGAATATTATTTTAAAGCTTTCAAAACAAAAACAATGTGTATTAAATTAAAAAAGTAAAAATAGTATTATCACCCATGTAATATGCAGTCCGTCTTATTGTAGGCTCAAAGTGATGAAACTCCACTTCACTTCTCTTTATACCCTTGCTGTATAGATCTAGAAGATTAGATGCAATTTCTGGGCCACCAATGTTTGATATAAAAATAAATATACAATTTCTGTAATGTATATTTTAACTTAATGTTGTGTTTTTGTAAAATTGTAACAATATTTTTGGCAATATTAAACAAACTGAATTTGATATACAAACATTTTACTTAAAACATAAGAGATAAACAGACAACACTTAAATTGTAGTAGTTTTTATTCATTCAGACTTCATATTCATGGTATGGTGATATTACCTGTAATCTACACCATCAACGGAATTATAATGATCAAGCATGGGTTTTATGGTATCCAAAAGAGAAGGGCACATATCATGAATTTCATCAAATATAATCAAAGATGTAGAACATTTTCTCACAATTTTTGTTACCTCTGAAATCAACTTTTCCTGTAAAATAATGTAACATTAATTATATAAAACTGTACATGAATATTACTTTTGTCATTAACACCATGCATACTTTAGCTTTCTCTAAATCAGAGCAATCAAAATCTTTTTTTCCCATAAATATTTTAACAAAGCTGCTGTGTGTGCCTTTTGCATAAATAGCTTCAACTATCATTGATGCAGCATAATTTTTGCCAACACCAGACCATCCATGTATGCTTATGACAAGAGCTTTTTTATTTTTCCGATCATTGTCGTTTATGGATTCTTTATGAGCTATTAATATATTGATTAACTCATTTGCAAGTGGTTGTCCAAACATTTTTTGTGAAAACGAAACTTTTAATTCTGTAAAACAAAATTGTAGAAAATTGTATATGATATTGTGAAAAAACTAAATTATAAACAAAACAAATAGCATTACAGATTTTTATACATACTGTTTAAATCATAAGGCACATACATTTTATTACAACATTCTACATAACGACAAAATGTATTGTCTTTTATTATATCCCAAACCAATAAAGACAAAGAATAATTTACACATAACAATAACAATAAAAAAGCGTGTAGAATGTACTGTAACTTAAAAAAAAACATTTTTTAAAGTGTATTAGATTTGAAATCACAGTAACCTTATCTAATGAAATTTTAATTAAAGATGTATTATAAAAATATTTTTTTTGTAATTAAAAACATATGTAATGAACTTTATGATAAATTGGTGTCATTTCTTTAAGTTTCGTTGACGTTCAGACTCATACATTGTTTTTTGTGATTCTTGTAGTTTAAATCGCCCTAAACAGGGCAGGCGAAGATCAGAGACTATACAGCCTATTTGGAAGTATATATATATATATATTTCTTGCTTTCCAATATCGAGTTACTCTTTTCAAGCAAAAATTAAAGATGCCGATGCGTGCCATGGAATTTAGAAGACAATTAAATTTCTACTATAATATATTTATTACTTAAATGGAATATGAATCAGGGTGACTTAACTATTTTACCTGTTACGGGGTTTCTAGGCAATATTTATTTATTTTTGAATTCATATTTTTAAGCACAGTATATATAATAATGTTGATTATTCATCGATGTTACACTAAAATTTCCCATTGAAATATAACACCAACTTAATATTTTAATGTGACATTTTGCAACAAAGATCTTTTTACGGAATATTTTACAAAATTTATTATTTTAACTAAAAGATATTTTCTGTAATGCTAAGAAAGTGCTTCATTAAAATCGGAACATTTTCCGAAAAAATTCCAGCATTTGTTTTTATAAAAATTAATCTTTAACAAATCGAACCGTATTGATGTTGAAATTTTTGAAAAGTATCATAAAAATAAATCTTAAATAATTACATAGTGTAAAAACAACACCTCATTGAATTGGAAACATAATCAAAAACTCAAAATTGATGAAAACGAAATGAAATATCTTCATATCGATGACTTGGATCCTTTAAAAAAAGAGCCTACTCCTTTTGGAAAGTTACTTTTTAGTCTATAAGTGGTGATAGTGATGACACATTACGTGAGCTGCTGGGTTGTTTGCCTAACTTCTTTATAAAAAAGTCGTCAAGTCCTTCCACTTAAAAACAACTGTATATAATGATTTGTTTATACATACACCTAAGACGAGGCAGCATGGTCTTAAAACCCTACCCAAAAAAGGATGAACAATAAGAAAAAAAATTTGTTTATAAATGCGCGTCTATTATTGTCTTGTAGCGACAACTAATTTTACGCGAAATAAAAAAAAAACAGTGACTTTTATGTGAGTGACGATAGAATTCTATTAACGTAAAATACGATAAAAGAATTATAAATTCTAAAGTTATATTTCCTTCTCCGAGGAGTAGTGGATATAATATTAGTGATATACAATAGTTTACCTTTCTTCACCTTAGGGTTTTTAACTAAACCGTTTATAGAGGAACAATAAGTGCACTGTTGATTTTAGCTATAATCATAAAATCACATTAAATGTAAATAATACTAAAATCCTATATTATTATAAAATAAACAGCAAGCTCATTAAGAATGTCTGTTAAAGTCGAATCAGGAATACAGTTACTGACAAGACTCCGAAAAAAATCGAATATTGAAAACTTCTACCCTATATTATTTGAAAAAGGGCCTAAACTTGGTGATTTTATTGAACTAATTAATGACGGAAGTCCTTGTAGTCTTCTTTCTGATATGATCTGTGAGTTAATACTTCCTGTGGAAGTAGGAGGAGTAGGAACAGAAGTTTTAATTTTTGCTACTGATGGCAATTTCGATTTTCAAATCCTGATCGAATGTTTTAAAAAGAAACTAGATGTCAATCTCAAGAAAAAAACACCACTATTAAAAACTGACATTTTTAATAGTGACAGTGTTCTCGAAAACTCTCTTAAAAAATTATTGTTTGTAGAAATATTTGACAGCTTACAATTTTACGTAACTATACAAAATCTTGAAAATATCTTGCTTAAAAATTGTAACATTTCAATGGTAATTTTTGACACATTAACAGCCTTTTATTGGTCTGAACAAAATTTTAAATTGGTCAAAAAGGATTTGTACATAAATTCACTACTTAAAACAATCCAGAAAATTACAAAAGATTATAATGTTACTGTTTTATATACCAAGCCTGAATATTTTACTTCAATTAAAGAATGTAATGAACCTTCATTACAATTTCACAATTTCAATGAAATTAGTTATAAAATTTATGTAGTACCTGTTACCAATGAGACATTTGATGTAATTGTTACAACACGAGAGAAAGAAATGAAAAGACAATTTGTTTTATGTGGTGGGTTTATTACTTGGCTTTGATTTTCCTAAATAAATGAAATTCTGAAACTATTATGGCAGTATATTGATGAAAAATTACATATTTTTATTAATGATGATTTGTTACGTATTTCATAACTGTGTTAAATATCAAACATGATTTATAGTAATGTTATTTTTGTAATACAAAAAGTTACAAAAATCACTTTTTATTTTAATATGCATCACAACAACCTAGCTAACATCCATACTACATTGAACACACTGGTTCCCATTATCTCACAACAATCTAATTACTACTTAGGTGATATAGAAAAATCATCAGTTTAATTTTAATTAAAATGCTATTAAACAACTTAAAAAAAAAATCACACAGCTCACAAGGAAATTAATACTAAAAGAGATCATTTTCATTTCCTAAATGCATTACAATGTAAATATTAATTTTATTTATTAAAATAAGTCTCATCACATCATTAAGTAAATAACATACATAAATGCTACAAAACCATGACTGAAATAGTTAAGATTTTCCCATTTACTTATTGTGTGGTAATATGAATATCCAGATTCTTGAACAGAAAATGAGGCTTCAAACATAACTCCCAAATAGGCTAAGTGCATCACAGTCATAAGAGTAAAAATAGTATTTACAAAAATTGCTAATGAACTGTTTTTCTTAAACTTGTGTTCGCACTGCTTTACACATGGATTAGCTAAACAACATACATCTAATGCTGATGCAACTTTATATCTTATATTATATTCTACATAAGAAAATGATCCTATACTCAGAAGGACAGCGGATAGTTGAAAGTTAAAGCCATGTAAAAGTGATGATATTACATAAGTTATTAATATGGCAAAAAACTGACCATAACATTGACATGTTTTGAATATGTAATTTTTTAACCATTGATGCATTGGTATGTTCCAAAAAATAACAACTTGGACTAATGATCTAGGTAATTCAATGAAAAATGGCTTTGTTACTTGTAAATCCAAATGGCAATCATTTGTCAAACCAAAACCAGCACTCAACATTGAAACAACCGACATACTTGAAACAAAGTAATGAGACATACGAAACGCTTGTGCATCACGATATGCTACTAACCATGTCACAGTGTCATCATCTATATACCAGGGAATAATACAATTTGATAAAAATAAGAACACCATAGCCAAAAAGAGGTTAAATGTAATTAGTTTAATCCACCTACAAGATAAAAATTTAACTTTAAGATAAGAGGTGTACATTTGAAATGATATCCATGGACCTAAAATACTATTAGCTGGACAAAGTAAGTATCCCCCATACTCTACTGGATTTAACATAAATTTAAATAGACCCCTATCTAATTCAATTGCTACAGATATTATTTTCATTGCAGCAACCATTTGTATGCCTCTAATTTGCTGCCACATTTTAGGGTTTACTATGTACACTTCACAAAGTAACAAAAATGAAATGACAAGTAATGTAATTATAAGGCCTCTCCATCTGTTAGTTAGAAATGATATTAAAATAAGGCAAAGATATGCTCCAACAGCAAGGCCTAAAGTCCATATAATAGCTGATCCAATATTATAAAACAAAAGAAAACAACCAATGACAAAAGATAAACAATGGCGTATATTATGCGGCAAAGCTATGTATTGAATAACAAAACGCAAGGTAAGATTCGCTAAAACTAAATCCCTAGCAAATCGAAGACCTTCATATAAGGTTGGCTCACCACATAACATAATGTAAGCCCATGTATTTTCAATATAATCTTCTTCGTCCATATTAGTCAGTTAATTCTTGTTTGCTAATATACTTTTCTATACTTGAACATCTAAAACAAACAATTTTTTATACGTTTATACGATATAACTTTATCCACTATTTTATCTTAAAGAATTCCAGATAACGTTTAAATAACATACATCCAATTACATATTTGACACCTTTTGACTTTGTTTTTGTTCTTTCATTCGTAAGGTGAAGCTTTCAATCAAACTTATTCCTTATTACTAAAGATAAATCACTAATTTATGACCAATATTATATTGTCATATTAACTAAATTTCATGAAAAAGTTAACAAATATTTTGTTCAAAAAATATTTTCATGTACAAATAATTTATTAAATGTTGTACAAGAAAGCCGCAAGTCCCTCTACCATAAATAATATCAAAATTCATATCATTGATATCCGTTTTTATCTATGTCACTGCTGTGATAGTCAAATGAAAAATCTATTTCAATTACTTTTCGATTTCTTATTTTGTACGTAATCTTTACCCATCCATAAGTAGATAATATATAGATGTGATTAAAAAAGCTGTCGTTCATATATCTACGTGGATTGTAGTTGTATAAACTTAATAACGCTTAAATTTCCTACGTCGTCTAGGAACAAGATCTAATCTAGTTTATTAGCCCAGTAATTTTATAGCTATAACCCCTTTTAAATAATTTTTATTGAAAGGAGCTGTAGCTAAAAATTAAAAATGTTTTGTCACTATACACATTGAATATAAAAAAAAAAACAAAGATGTCAATACGCGATCACTTATTTATTTTTTAGAATAAATAAGTGTTGCGATGGTAATTACTCAAAAGTTTGACGCATTAATTGTTAGATTTCAATAGTAACCATATCTTTCTCTTTATACGTTACAACTAGTTAATAAGGAATTCTCTATTGGGTATTTTTTATTATTTGTATTATTTCTCTATTTAAAGAGATTAAAGAAATGGTAAAATGTCTAGTGATTAATTTGTTTTTTTTTTATATATACAAATCATATCTCAGCAGGCGGTAGAAAAACACGAACTTACACATTTTCACCGAAAGACGTTGTATTGTATTTGTTATTTCAAACTGTGTATTTTTCAAGATAAAAATATAATAAGAAGCTAATCCCAGTGCAGAATTGTATATATCGTATAAATAATTTTATTTAAGGGAATAGAAGTCGTAATTGTTAATATAAACAAATAAAACTTATGTTGTGACTTATTATATTTATCCTTCTTTTCCTTTTTATTTCAATTTTACGATTATAGTAAAAAAATCATGAATTGGTGAGCTTGCTTGCTTGCTTGCTGCTTGCTTGCTGGATTCGGTGATGTAAATGCTGATAGTCATGGTGACTATTACAGCTTTATCGAAGCTGGCTCGCGAATCCGGTGATTCGCGAGCTATCTCCTACAATACACTGGCCAGAGAGCTGGCTTATCATATCTCACAAGTGGCGAGGGCTACGTAATAGTCGAAGACGAGGCCGGGCCCCGTCTCCGACTATCGTTCGCCTGTAGTACAAACGCGGGGGCAAGAGGCGCCCTTAAATCGGTGTAATCTAGTGTACGCGGTGTGCGAGTTTATATCTCCGTCTCGCTCGTCGGCGGGAATCTGAAGCGCGAGTCATCACGACTATGCATGGGCGGGAAAAGCACGGCCTGTCCAGCGAAGCGAAGCTTCCGACTCACCATTGACCATGACCCGACTTCCGGGGCACATAATAAAAATATGTGCCGATAGGTTCAATATAAATGCGCCGATATAATCAAAAACAGAGAAAAAAAAATCTAATTTACTGTAAAAATGTAGTAAAGTGAGTATGTAATTGGCAAAAGTAATATAGTATTAATACCGGTAATTGCGTAATAGAATAAGTATATTGAGTAAGTCCAAAAGAGAACGTACATTATGAATTGGTGAAAGAGACATTAAAATAGCGTATGGACGGACATGACGTAAGGAATTCTTTTTAAATGTTATAAAAAGGATTGAAGGGCAACAATGAAGAGAACTTATAACCTCACCTGACAAGGTCTCTATTTTTTTTAATGTAAGAGGAACGAGTTAAAAAAAATGAAAAAACATAAGAAGAATATGAAATAAAATCTAATTAACACGTCCAAAATAATATCTATAATGTTTAACGGAACGCATAGAAACTGGTGAGGCACTTCAAGTAGTTTTTGTAATTTGCATAAACGACTGGTGTTTGCTTGCATTGACCGCATATTTGCTCTGTCTACTAACCGGTTTGTTTTTAATTCACTCTTGAATTATTAATGCTGAAATTTTGTCTGCTATCAAACGTCCTTAGCGTTATTAAATTCTCATATAAGTCGTGTAAGTTTATTCTTATGAGAAATGATAAGTTCCATACACAAAATGAACTAACACCGGAGCAAAACGTAAAAGCCCGGACAGCGGCGGCGGTCCGCGGAATCAGGTCGTGAAGACCTGGCATAGGGAACGGTAT
>DWQX01005914.1:0-12161 GCA_018245475.1 Pharmacophagus antenor
CGGCCGCGCCAGACGTGTCTACGCGCCAGGCGCGAGGGGGGGAGAGAAACAAAAGGATACGGCCCGCTGAATCCGAGCAACGGCCAGTAGCCCCCGCCTTTTATTTAAAATGAACTAACGCTTGACCCGATTTTCACATCGTGTTAACTTGTCACCCGATGGCACTGAAGCGTGTTTAACAATTTCCACCTCGATAATTGGTATACACTTTTTTTTTAACTCAAATCTTACACGACGTTGAGCTCAATCGAGGTCGCAGACGGTGAAATGTGATCGGCCCTACATTCGATTTCACATTATATACGCCATGTTATATGGGTTTGATAGTGCGCTATCATCACATTATCTACCACTAATGCGTCACGGTGACAGTATAAAATTACATAAACAATATTTATCTCTCTTGAAATGCTATGAGATTTCTTTTTAAACCTCATTACGTAAAAGCAAAAAGGATCGGAAGAACATTTGTGTTTTTTTTTTTAATAGAGATTATTAATCATTGCGGCCGGTACGCGTATGAGTTACAACAGAAGAAAACCATTTTGATTCGTTCTTCTAAATCGATCCGCGAATTTTATTGCTGCAGTATTTTAATGAGAAATCTCTATTAGCTTCATCTGTCAGCGATCTATTTAAATAGTTTAGTGGTGTTCCATTATTATACAAGATGGCGTTGTACGTTTCGTAATTTGAATTGACAGCGTAATGAGAACTGATTGTTTTAAATGTAGAGAGAGGGCGGCTGAAAAATGCGTAATATGTTATACAAAAGTTATTTAAGTGTACTGCATACTAGTTCGCAACCAACAGCGTTAAATCCACATAGGACGAAAACCCCGATATATTATTTTCTATGCGATAACGTACTAAAAAAAATAATTGATTGTGATATAAATTCTTGACAACATTACTAACATATAAAAGAAAAAAATTACATCATGAAATGACGTTTTATTAATGTTTTTTTTGTTGACATTTACAATTTGCGATTTCGTGCCCCACCTGAATTAGGAATTCCTGTATCTCAGGAGACGATACCTATTCCTTTGTCCTGTTGTGCGCATTAATAAGTAACACTTAAATACATGACATTTAGACGTACTTATAACTGCTGCTGTTGGATTCGGTGAAGTTTGCGCTGTTGGTCTTATTGACGACTGTTACAGTTTCACCGAAACTGGCTCGCAGATCCGGGGATCCGCTAGCTCCCTACGTAAATTCTTAAAGAAAATTAAGAGTTCCGGCTCGCCTTATATGTATATACGCCAGTTCGCAATAGCTGATCAAATTCGTTGAGTTGCCGCGACATCTATTACCAATCTCACGAAACTGCCAACTGCCGCTGGATCTAGCGATAGAGACAGATGATATTTTGTCGATACTACAGAGGTCACTACGGGTCCGTTTCCCGTGTACCCCGTGTACGCGCTCGGTCAATATTAACTGTCGTGAAGGGTCATTCCATTTGCATACAAAGTCGCTTTACATATTGAGATGCATATTTTAGATGAACGTCTTCGTACTTAAAACGCAATTGCATATTGGACGCGAAATTTATTATGATTGCAGTTTATTCTTAATAGAAGTGTATTTATTTTGTTCAGCAAGGCGATAGCTCGCGAATCACCGGATTCGCGAGCCAGTTTCGATGAAGCTGTAATAGTCGTCAATAAGACTAACAATGCATACTTCACCGAATCCAGCAGCAGCAGTGTTCAGCAAGTACCGATGATAGCTTCCGGGGACGGTCGGAGGGTCCTTCGAACCTGCCTGGTTAGCTACCACCTTCGATGTACATAAATTGTCGACATCTAAGCGTTGCTGTTCTGGCGGTCATACGTGTGAGAGTTAGATGTACTCTGGGCGAACACGCTTCACCGTATACGGCCCCACTGTCACTCAATATCAAGTGATATCGAAGGCAAGTGTAGTAGTCGATAGCCGATAAAAAAGAGGACAATGGCTGGACGCGATCACAGCAACTGTGGTGTATCTCCGCCATTACGGTAGAACGGCTCTAACGTCTGAATCTTCCACGACTAGTAAGTATTAGGGTACAATTTAAAATTAATCATAGACTATAGAAGAAACGAATGCATATTATGGTCGGAGATAGGTTGCTGATAGTGTTTTTTTTTCTATATTATACACACATATTATATTACACCTTATGTTAAACTTCGTGAACGTGATACGTGTCGTTCATGTGGAGGACATTGTTACCCACGTAAATTCGGCCGCTAAAACACAGCGACCCCGTTAGAACTTGTGGTCCACTTAAATTGTAGCTGGCCGGGCGCGTGCGACGTGCCCCTGCTACGGTCCAGTTCCCGACGTACGTGATCCAGATCTTTGGCACCGCCCAATTATAAAGCGAGCATGTTATTATTGAAGCATTCACTTCACGGAAGTGGTAGTTCAATTGTTATTTTTTCTTTATTACTCATTATCGGTTTCCATTTTATGGCACTAATAAATTATTCATTTTTATTATATATTTTATTATATCAGTTATTCATTTTTATTATACGTTTTTTTATTGCGTTTGACTTTTAACATTAGTTTATCACAACTATTAAATGGGGTACATTAAAGACGATGTATTATTATTTTTATTTATAATTCATTTCCTATACGTTTAACGATTAAAGCGAGTTGTGAGATATGCGAAATTTGAACGCATCGTTTGAAATCAAACCTTTTGTTAATAGAATTTAAGTACTATTTCCATCATACGGCGTACAAGTGAAGTGAGACTGCTACTTAAATTGTATACGGTTTTTTTTTCTTTTTCAATTAATAATTGAAGACACGCCGCCAACAAAGGCGTTGCTACGGCGTTATGGCGTTTAAACGTATGACGTCACTTAACATTACGTAAAATCTAGTTCGTGTTAATATCACGTAAAAGAGGTACCATTTGATACGTAGTAATAAATATTTATGAAATAAATCACAGTACGCGGACACACTGCTGTTTGAAACGGTTTTCATTCACGCATACACTTTAAGAATAAAATAATATTTATTGGAAATCCTTTTGCTTATTGGTTATCAAGTGGTTATTAAGCTGTTAAGTTACTAAGCGAAATAAATAGCTACATAGGATTAAAGCTTCGCGCTTAATACGCTTTCAGGTTTTAATAGGCCAACATAGACGAACTTTTCAACTTTTTTTTTATTGGTAACAGCTGTTAGCCGTTTCGTCTACGTATGTCTTTAAGGCAAATCTGAGGATTTCTTATTCGGAAATCGAATAGAACATTGTGATTTTTTTTAATTATTCATTTTGACAGCCTCCGTGGTGCAGTGGTTTCACCGCTTGCCTTGTAACGCGGATGTCTCAGGTTCGATTCCCGGGCCACGGGAGTGGAATCTGGATGGTGGATTGGTTTCCTAAGCCCGCCAGGCGAGCTACCACTCCCGATGTCAATCTGCGGCCACAAAAGCATCACTGTGTTCCAGATGTATTCTGGCCGGACATGCCTTAGCATCCATCAGGCCTCATTGTTAATTAACATCACGTAAAATCGAGGCCACGTGTGAGTTTGTAACCCATAAAAAAAAATTATGAACAAGAACGCAAAAGGTTTTACGTGAATTAACACATATAAAAGCGCGTTTCAATAAAATAAGGTAACAATTATAAAAGTGAAGTGGTGTAAAAGCGCTAGCTACATTTCCATCAAGAGTTTTTGCTATTTGCCTTTCACTGCCAGCGGACTTTGCGGCGCGAGCGAGGTGGGCAAGTTAAGGGAGTTTGTGATCTTCGGTTTGATCCGGACTTTAGCGGACCTCGTTGAGTAATTTATTGACCGACATCAGATGAACTGTCGCAGATATAAGTCGACAGTAGTTTCGAAGTTGTGCTATGATATCGCACGGTTATTAATATAGGGTGTTAAACGATAATTGTGTATTTATTTTCTCGCCTGAGTGGAGGGAAAAGCTTATGCCTAAGGTTGAACGTGGGCTTTCATAATAAAATCTCTAAAGATATTATGGATCTACCTTTATGTACGTTGAAAAAAATATTTAGTTTAATATAGCTTATTACTCGTCTGGCATCTGTTATCACAGGTCCTGGGATGCTCTTTCATTATCTTAGCATAGCGTTAGAGGTGCCGCGGCAGTGTGGACGGAGATCCGGCAGCTTCATCAATAGCTGAGGAACCATCGTTGGGTTCTAGTGAGTAAAAATCTCACATAATCCTGACATCCCGCCAGAAGAAAGGGTGTCTTTCGGAGATTTCCCCTCCGATACCAAAAAGAAAATCTTTATTATTCTGTTTAACATTGTCTTAATGACAAATATCCACGGACAATCGGTCCGCTTAATTTTAACTAAAATTAAAAATATTAAATCTGCAATAGTATTTACAAGAGCGCTCCAGATTTTACAATTTTTTTTTAATACCGTTCCCCTGACATGGCCAAAACAGGGACCTCAGTTGACATTTTCTATCTGCTTCCTTTTCTCTTTCATCTAATTCCACTCTCTTCTTTCACACTTAGCGCTGCTTTTTCTATTCGATAAACAATTCCACTATTATTATTTACGTTTCCTTATTACTACCTATTCCTAGACATTTCATATATTTATACAGAATGCCCCCAGAGTTTCTCGTGTGGTTCTTCACAGGAGTCTACTTTTTGGAACCAGTGTGAGAAAACAATTTGTCTATACAAAAGTGTCTTGAGGCTTACTCGATTATACATTGTATTTGAACGATATATTAATGAAGCGTTCGCTTCTTTACTAGGTCGTATAATATAAACAATGCAAGCATAAGAAACACGAACGTCGAAAGAGCACCACATAAAACAAATAACTGTGAAATGTGATTGTGATGACAAATGCTGTATGACCTACGTGGTTAATCGAGCGATGTCAGGTCAATATTAGCGACGTCACGACACCGCGGTACCATTTTGACCCGGTCAATCCGATGCGCTCACTCAAGGTGGAAGTGCTCGTATGAACATTGCGCCATGGGCGGGTGCCTTAAGGAAACCATTTCGACTCTGTCAACACTTTCGCCGAGTCTTTGAATCAATACAGTCCACTCTCTCGTATTCAGCGAAACTTATTATATACGCAACCCTTTTTCACTAACAACGACAACTAACGGGAACAACATTAAGATACTTTCGAATAAACATAAAGACAATGCGATTTGTTTCACGTTCTTTCATGCGAACCGCGAAGGATTGTATAAGTTTGCCGCCATCAGTCTCTCCGTCCAGGTATGAAGTTGGGTCTTCGAGGAAAGAGTGAAGATGCTTCTTTATAAGTGCTATTATTATTCTTTATAATTATCACAAACTAGATCTGAGGAGGAATAGGTCCTACACCTAAACACGACGAAGAAAACACGTAAAAAAAAACTATCACAGTCTATGTCACTTACCATATGCGTCATAGTTAGACACTAGATAAAATAATGTAAAATAAAATGTACAAAAAAAAAGAATTACAATAAAAATCGGTACGCTCGGTACAAAATTATGCACGCTCATGCGTAAGAAAGTAAATAACAAAAAGGAAATACGCATCAAATCCCGAACCCCTCCTTCTTATCGACGGCTAAATATAACAATTGTCGAACTTGACGGACTGGAGGAAAATTATCACCAACACCGATAACGACGGTCAAGCGTAAAAGGTATATCTTTTACGAGATGCCAGTTGAACAATGTAACAGTTGGCATCAATGGTATGCCATAAGGTCATTGAACAATCAATATCGTCTTTTGGTATATCAACAAGTGAAACGTAAATATATTGCTTGCACCGTTTTATGATATACAAAACTATGTAACTATATATTAGAAAATAATAAAATAATATACAGCTTACTGCTGACAATGGTGTGATAAAAAAAAATTATGGTATGATCACAAACATGTAATTTCATTGTCTTTCGCCTGCCTTCTAAGCCACAAGTAACGGACTTTTGATGCTTGGTAGGGTTTTCTCAAACCAGTTTTTTTCTTTATAATTAGGTCGAACAAATGACTCCTCTCCACCTGACGTCAAGTGGAGGTGGAGTCTAAGTGCTAAGATGGCTGGTGTCTCATGTGAATCTGCTGTTATGTGGGAACCTATGTGTTCAAGTAGTAGTAGTATGATGTGGAGATAAAAAAAAAATTTCTCTTCCACCTGAAAGAAACCGTTTACGATGTTCATCTGACATTAGTGAGTCAGTTAACTTTTTATATACTATTCTTGTATTTTCTTAGTATTATTAATTAACTTATCTATTTAATTATTTCTATTTATAGCTCAAAAGTATTGGCGAATAAGCTTTACGATCTACGATTTTAATTATCATATGAACGAAGATAAAACTGAGTTCGAATGTTAGAGGATATTGTGAATGAAAATAATTCAAGTTCAATCTTCAGCGATTACAATATCAACGGGTTGTCAGTCGTGACTAAGAACCTGAATACAGGCGAGGAGTCTTCGTTGTCACTTTAACATCATTCAAAATACAATTCAAGTGAGTGCTAGCTTACACAAGAGTAAAAAAAAATGCGCATTTAACACTCCCACGGTCGACCACTGTGAGCTCAAACATTATATGAACTTTGTTTTCTTAACCGTTAAAAAAAAATGGAGAGAAAAAAGGAAGTGTTTCATATTCTACAAAGCGGCCGCATAACTTAATTACCTGTAAATCTCTTAACGCTCTTTGCCTTTAATAATAATCTCCATTAACCTAAATAAATCTTCGGCTATGTTTTTGTGTGAAAAAAAATAATAAAATAGAATATTTTTACGCGTAAAAATTTTCTCGGGGTCCTCTAATCGTTTATTTAATTACGTCTATCAAGACCTTATAGCTACTTTATTATGACAAAAAATAATATCATCGGCATAAATTCCTGAGGCCGTCTTCGGCTTTAAATTATCCGTGTATGTATAAAATATCCTAATTAAATATTTTATAATTGTATAATAAATTTTATAAGGATATTTCATGAAGAATGTTTTAATTGTAAATTATTATTTTGCTAACACCGAGAGATGGGAAAGGAGATAAGGTAGACAATAGAAAAGATGGATGGATGTGTTTAAAGATAGATAGGGAATGAAACCCAATGACGAATGTGAGAATTGTGGATAAATGGTTAAAGCTAAGAAATATATGTGTAATGTAAAAGTAGTTGCAATAATAGATAATTAAATACATGGACATTTAATAAACATTCTAAACAATTATTTCCCAAAAAAAAAACAAAAAATATATGTAAAAATTGTCTCTAAATATACAGTGTACTGTGAAATATTTATAGTATTGTGAAAGAAAGGGTATATATATGTGTCGGCTATATAAAAATTATTGTTAGGAAACATTCTTGAAGTAACGGAGAATCGTTCCGTTTCCAACAGTACGAAGTGTTCGTACTATACTACGTGTTGTTGGACCATTGTGCGATACGGGCTGTATAGTCAGATGCAGGGCCCGCGGTCGTCACAGATGATCGCGTGTCGTCTCTCTTCACCGTCTGATTGGTTTCCAATCGACCCGCTCGCCGCTGTCTCATTCACACACGTCGCGGCCTCTCGTCGTCGTCCATTCGTACTGGTTCATTTTGTGATAATTTCAACTCACTGACTCCAGTCAGATGATGCTTTAACTGTAGTCGAGAGGACCTAAAGCGACTAACATCGTATGGGTAGCTGCTAGACCCGCCCGGTACTTACACCATCGATCATTATCAAAGCTAGTCAGACTGACTACGTTAGACTAGTTTTTCCTCCTTCAACACGTTGCGTACCAAGCGCGGCTACGTCGCGTTACCGGCCCGGCCCAAGTTTATCCCTGGACACACTAGAACGACAGCGGACAAGTAACTCGAGGAGTTGCGTACATTGTCGATTATCTATATTTACAGTGCCATCCATGTATGTAGTGAATACATTGTTTTCTTCCGATGTAATCTTAGTTGATTTTAGATTTCGAAATTGTCTGCGATGGATCTCACTGTAGATATATGCAACAAAGAAATATCATTAAGTAGTATCGCAAATTAGCAATATATCTACTTTTAGGGACAGCTATAAGAAATGAACACATAGTCTATCAGAGGGCTGCACAAAAAACAAATACACATAAGAAAACACCGAGAAAAATCAGTCACAGAATGGCTGTCTGCGATTACAGGGCGTGAGAACTTGTTACATTAAATTTGTTATCGTAACGCAACCAAAAATCTTATTTAGCTTCAACAAAAAGTGCGTTACCCGCATATGGGCGACGCGGGCCTCACGGGCACTTGCCCGTCGCCCAACTACGGGCTACGATTTATACCCAAAGTTTTATCAGTTAATAAAGAAAATTTACAAGTAGAAGCAAAGCGTAACTATTGCTTGCGAACTAAAAGGAAAAACTTATGAAAGAATACATTAAGTATAGTATAACTGTTATAAAATGACTACATTAAAAAGTATAACAGGCACGCGTGAAACTTATTACATACGCCTTTACGGGTCGACAGTTATGGAGGACGATGCGAGTACTATGCCTTCGCTGAATACGATGAAAGTGCGAGTCTGTCGCAAATGTTTCCAACCGCCTTTTGTTTTCGCGCCAGCATTTTATCTCGCATTGTTAAGTTTCTTAATACGAAAATGCATCTCCGCTTTCCCTTTTGTAATAAGAGCGCCTCGTCGAAGTTATTAAATGTCTTTTAGAGTAAGCTTCCCACTGGATGGTTTCTTTGAAACAATTCTGCACCGATGTAATTTCTAATGCTTTATAAATATTCGATTCGGGTGATAAAGATTAGTTTTAAAAACATTTTTTTATTATCAGTTATGTCTTAACATTTTATCTCGATTTGATTTGATGTGTCAATTGGGTTGTAGATGTTAAGTGTGTACGCTAACAACACTTCCGTCTCTTTAATTTATGGCTGCCGGAACACAGACACTCCGTAAGGGCGGCAGATTGTCATTGAAGGTCCAGGCCATTGAACGTCCAGACTCCATTACACCTGTGGCCGGAAGTCGAACCTTGGATCTACGTACTACAAAGCAAGCGGGTAACCCACTCCACGTATTTTAGTCGACGGAAAGACTTAGGTTTAAAATATATTCTACAACTTTATGTATTCCCTAGTAACGGATATGGTATTTCGTCAAAAATCGTTGTTTACGCTTGAATTTGTCGGTCAAAATTCATTTGCGATGAGTGCGTTAGAAAGATTGGTCACCTACCATGCACAGTCTTCAGATGGTAATTAAACATTGCCACCTATTTGGTACCTTCTTCAGGCATCTCCACATGGAGCAGTCCCGTGCTGGTCGCAGCACAGGACGCCGGTCCATCTTGCGGAGGGCCTGCCTGCACTGCGTCCACCAGTACGTGGTCGCTGAGGATCTTAATGACCCAACGGTCGGCAGCCTTCCGAGCAACGTGCCCTGCCCATTGCCTGGTGTTAAGTGCTGATGTTGTAAAACGTACCAAACAGGAAGTAGCCTATCCACTGTATTCTTGAAGACACATTGTATCCAGACGGGAACACTGACGCCGGCTAAAAGCTAGAAATGTAATAGAATTGAACAAAATGTCTAGAAATAAGTAGTTCTAAGGATAAACAAATAAAAATACTGTGAATTGATTTAGTGAAATAGAGAAAATAGTCTTAAGTATGGAAGAGGAGAGAGTGAAAGGTAGAAGAAAGAGAAATGGTCGATGAAAAAGGCATTGAAGTACCTCACCACACATGTTAGGGGAACAAGTATAAGTATAGATGCCGGCAAGTAGTTCTATTCCTTTACAGTATATATATAATGCACAACTTTGATTAATTTATAAACTTAACCACGAGAGATTAGCGTTACCTAACTCGCTCGTTACAGCTTCCAACAGATTTCCTCTAACGTTATGAATTTCTCGATTAAAATATCCGATATTAACGCAACGATGCTTCATTTCGCTATTACGTTAACGAGTTAACGAACTATTATAATTACAACTATGTTTTTTTTTAGATTTTTATTTAATCAACATCTTACACAATCTACATTTCTTTATTCTTTTTTTTTTTAATAGCTCAAAAGTCTATCATTGACCTTATGCAACTCCGATTTTATATTTTCGCTCCTCTCATTCGTTTCGATTTTGGTTAAAAATATCTTTATTCAAATTTTTCGAAGGAGAACTTTTTTTTTAAATAAAACAAAAATATGAATCACAGAATTCTCCAATATAATTCAACACGTTCACGGGATGTATATTGACCATTCTCAGTGTTACAAGATGAAAACTGTTGAATTATATGCGTATAAACTAACGTGATCGTACCATATAGTAGAAAGTTAACACGTCCGTCGTACACGATTAATTGTCCATATACGAGTCGGGTTCGTTATTTTAATGTTAAAAACACGAGAGAAAATCACGTTTTGTGTAAATGATATTTTATTATTATTACATGTTGGGGGTTTAACAGAAACATTTAATCTGTGAAAATTTTAAACTTACCAACTACGACGGTACGTGCGGTAGACCCCGTTGACAGACGGACAAACAGACGGACAGCGGAGTCTTTAATAATAAGGGTTCCGTCTGTCAAACTTTGAATGCGGTACATCAAAAAAGTAACAAAAACAATATACGTAAAAGCGAAATTTCGCTTCTTCTAATCACCTTTTAACAATACACAACCGGAAACGATTTAAGCGTCCAGCTTATATTTGTAATGTCGCTAATGACAAATTAACACTAGATTTACTGACACGTTTTTATGGTTTTCTTTTCGGGACTGTTAGTAATTTTGTGCAATATTTCATTCAAATTTTTGCCTGTTCTGCAATAAAATGTATGGAACGTTGTTGCTGGAAGCGGTGTAAAAGAATAAAATAGTCAAACGCATCATAGCACACGACACTTTTTGTACAGGGTTGGACCGTCAAAACGACGGGTCTGGTAAATCTATCATTTATATGATGACCAAGATATGCAACTATAACTATTTGATTATAGCTACATAGCAAGATCGCGTGGATAATAATTGGACAAAACAATCATCTATTGTATCGACGGGTTGAAAGATTTAATCGATATAAAAAATAGATTATTAACAAGTCGAACGCGACTGGTGTCACGTTTGACCGTCTCATAAAAACAGCTAACGTCATTTTGTAACAATTGTTCATTTTTACATTGTTTAATGTAGTGCTTTAAGGGTTATCTCTAGTACAGTTTACATATATAGAAAAGGTATATTTATAAATGAAATAACACTAACCCAATAATACGATACCCATACGGACAAATTAGTGGCGTTCTACGAGTTAACCGGCGGTGGGTACTATTGTAACGACAGAAAAAAAGGCATTTGAATTCGGTTTGTCACGGTGAGATGTCAGCAAAAGTCTTAGGTACGTGTTTAGGGGGTATTCGTTGGTTATATTTCATAGTCTGGTCTAGAATTATCGTGGATACAATTAAACCGTTTGCGGACCGAACGCTTCGATTTGAGCCGTACCGTGTTCACGAGCTCACAGAACTCTGGACGTTTCATGTCATGTGTACATACAAGAGGATTCACGTGAAACACGTTTTCTGGTTTCTCGACTCCATCAGGTATTTTCGCCTAGCGTATACGTTATTTGGCATACGTGACCATTTACGTGCGCGAACGGTTAAATCTCTTGCGTCAATTGATACATTAAACCACGCACAACGGTCTCTGTCTATAGGCGGATCGTTTAGTAAGCAAAATGTACGAGAAATAATGACTTCTGGGTGAAATGCTATTTGCGTGGTAGCCTTAGGCACATGGTCCGGGCGCGCATGAAAGTTTTTTGGGAATATTTAAAAAAAAAAACTGAAAAACGATCCATTTGTCGCAAAGAATAAACCTTGCCATACAGCGTGGCAATGCCAATTGTTTGCCAGGTACTTCGTGAATTGAAGAAGATGATCTGGGGCTCCTTTTTATAGTATATATTTTGTTTATTACTAGTTCATAGTTTCGTAAATAGTTAAAATAGATTAGTTGTAAAATGTATTTTATTATGTATTCATTAAATAAATTTCAATAAAATCTTAAAATCACAGGAATTTAATATTATGTCCATTGCATTTGTATTATTATATTTATTTAGATATATTTTTTTATTTATATAATTAAATAAC
>DWQX01005915.1:0-12161 GCA_018245475.1 Pharmacophagus antenor
ATATATATATATATATATGTGTATGTATGTATGTGTGAATGTGTTAATATAAAATATTATGAAAATGGATCCGAGTTGGTGAGTGAAAATGAATAAGGTACACAAGGCAGTAGTCGAATTATTTACTTTATTTGATATAAACTAACACTTAACCTTGATTTCACTTGATGTTATTATAGTAAGACCATAAATGATAAAGAGTGTATTTTTATCAATTATGGGCTAACACTTGGCTTCGATTTCACCTTCATGTCAAGTGACAATGAGACCATAGATGGTGAAGTTTATTCGCCCAGAACTCAGCAACTCTGTTAAAGCGGCAGATTACATAGAGGGTGGTAGCTAGCTAGGCGGGATTGAAAAACCCTGCCACCATTCATAATCCTTTACTTGTGTAGTCCGGTAATCAAACCCGGGATCTCCACATTACAAGACAAGCGGCTAAACTAGTGCCTCACGAAGGCATTCGAAAACAATAATGACTCTACAGCCTCATGGCCACTTAACATCAGGTGAAATCGAAGCCAAGTGTTAACCAATTACAAAATAAAAAACGCATTTGTTCCAGTAAGAATAACAGTGATTTGATAAGTATGTAAGAAGTGAGGGTGTTTTGTAAATTATTTATGTGAGGATAAGAAATTTTGGTGAAAAAGGCTGTCCGGGACGGAACGGATATAGAAGCGGCTTTGCAAAGCTATTTAACGAGTTACAGGAACATTGGGCATAGTGTCACAACAAAATCACCAGCAATGATATTATTAAGACGCACGACACGTTCTAGACTTGATTGGCTTCATGGGGAGAGAGGACAAAGTTAGGAACAACTAAAATAAAAAGCAACAAACAGAAAACAAAAAAAATATGTTTTTGAACCGAATGTGGTGGTATGGATGATAATTTTGGTGAAGGAGATAAGTGGGTGAGTGATCACATAGAGGACAAATTAGGGTCGCGTAATTATTCGGCCATACAGGCAGCGGTTTACAAGTTAAGACATGTGGATCAAGTCGGACGGAAATTTTGATAATCAGAAATAGGTGGTATGTCTTTTGATAAAGATAGTAGCGATGATAGCAAGTCCGTATCAACGATTCAGGTGACACCGTCCTCCACAGCAGGAACGCGATGTAGGTAGTTGTTTGGTATTAGAGACCGGCGAAAGTACTCCGGCTTCCCATGAAAATCAGGATCCCAAAATGGTTTTACCCGTGAATCGCCCCACCCGGTTAAAGAAACAAGTACAGAGATTACTTTGATTAGCGATAAATTATTTTTTTCTTGTATTTATTTAATTTGAAAGTTGTTTGTAGTAAGCAGTGTTATAATGTAATTATAGAAAAAAGTGTGGGAGTGATAAATATGTAAGAAGTGAGGGTACTTTGTAAAGTATTTAAATATTAATACCCGCTTTATATATAACATTCCTTCGTCATTACTACATTACACAGGTTCGCATACGAGCGTGTTTCCGTTCAACCAGACATTTCAGTTTTTAAATAAACGCATTGCATTTTAGCATTAATTTAATTTCTAAGCACACATCACTTAATTTTTATTATTTTTTTCACAACCGTCACGTTTTGTCGTCGAGCACACCCGCGACTTGTATTAAAGACTTAAACAATTCTACAACACCTGTGTACAGAAGGAATGCACCCACTGCGAAATCAGTTTCGTCCAATTGTAACGTTCTTCCTGCCAATAGCATCTGCAGTACAATTACTATTATCTGGAAAATAAAACGTATTCAAATAAAAAAAACATTTTCCTAATCTATAGGATTAGCATATACGACAATTTTCATCTTGCAATGCTGCTGCGTATGTACCATACCCCTCAATTTAACTAAACTCAAAAGAATGCAATAAATATCGCCTCCCTTTCCCTTTCTACTTAAACATATATTTGCAACAATACAAATCAAGGTATACTTGTTTGTTTTATGTATGTATATGTATGTGTGTAAAGAGCAGGATAGATAATAAAAAGTGTTAACTTGGTATGCAAATAATTAGTAAGACTTAAAACTTATACTTCCTTTTCATTAACTATGACCTAAGACTTAACATCAATTTCATGTGATGTTAAGTAACAACACCGCCGTAGATGACAAAGTGCTATCATAAAATAATGACATAAATGTATCAAGACAGCTTAACATTAAGGGTAGTAGCTAGCCAGGCGTCTTCGAAAAAACCCTACTAACATCCACGAATTGAACCTGAGACCCGCCTATGTTAAAACGAGCAGTAAACTACAATTCCACGCAGGCAGCCTACTATCAATACTGCAAATATAACTGTTTGAAGGATAAAAAAAAACTTACCGCGATATTTATTATGGTACTAACAAGTAGAATAAAAAATTGCATCGCTCCATATCGCACTTTCGTAAACTTTCCCATCAGTACAACCAGTATTATGACGGCAGCGATGGCGAGGAAAATCGATATTAAGTAAAGGTACCACTTAGTAAAATCATACTGAAACGGGAAACTTGTATTGAGGTTTAATGCAATTGGTTCAACCAATGTATCATTGTTAATATTTACCAGTACTTGAAAATAACATAGTAATAATAATAATAATAATAATAAGAAATCCTTTATTTCCACTGGAATTTACTTAAATTACTTATTAGAATTATTACACAAAATGTATATTATAAAAATGTTCAAATGTAATGTTTATTTGAGACTTTACAATACGATTCCTTACCGGCAAAATAATCTATCCAATATTGCTAGCAATAAATAATTAGAGTATTTTGTTACGATAAATTTTCATTTAATGATTATCACCATATATCAGACAAAATAAAAGTTTTTTCGCCTACTGTATTCAATACACAATTACATTTCAACAATCATCAGATTGAAGCCGTAATAGGTCAGTTATAAGTACCTAGGTATTTACACTAACTTCCTACCCGTAGTTTTCGGTGAAGGAAAATATATTAAAGAAACCGACATATTCCGAGAACAGCCTGCTAGAAAATATTAAATAATTAGACTCGAAGTCAATAGACTTTATCGCCTTATATGTGAAGTGTAGGTTCATTAACCCTATTCTCAAACACAGAGCTGTCTACATTACAGCTTACTATACAAATAACTTCTTTTCCTAATTAATAACGTCTCTTTCGAAACGAGTAAATAAAATTATTAATATTATCAAATAAAACAAAAAAAAATACTTTACTAATTTCCGCTTTGTTCGTAAATATAATGACTAAAATATAATTTCAAAGGGTTTCGCCACTACACGTGGCATCTTCAAGTGAACGGGTTCGATAGTACGACGACGAATGTCAAACAATGAAAATGAAGCAGAAATTAGTAAATAATTCTTTTGATTTATTGTGTCAAAGAATTGTACAAAGTGACGCTTGAATGAATCAAATATATTAATACTAAATACAATACTTACTTGTGTCAAGGCCAACAGTATATAGAAAAATACTACAGCAGTTGTTGCCGCGTACATTAAAAAAATTATTGTTGTATCCAATATCACTGTCAATACAGCTGTAAACAAGTTATATACAGCAACCTGTAAACAAAAAGATAAACAGTTGATAATTTATCAATTAAGCAATATATATGTCGAAATGTCTCTAGGATATCAGGAATTTTTAAAAATAAATTGCCATTTGATGCACATTATTAAGCAACTAAATGAAGTTCACGTGTATGCATGTCAGTTTAAATTTGTACTGCAAAACTATTGACGTGTGTATTCACGGTGTAAAATAAACAAATACCATCGACATGTACATAAGAAATATTCTACATATTTCGTAAATTTTATACCAGTATTCATTACTCTGTATTTGATGTGTAAACTTATCATTGCTTAGTTTTTATTCTGTACACTATGATATTTTAAAAAGAAACTCCACGGTTAGCGGGTCAACATAGATTATAAAATCCTAGAAATAAGGTTTTGCTGTAGCGCGGAAAACAGCGCCTCAATATTACGACGCATTATTAAGAAATGGGTGATTACTAATAGCGCAAGCTCAGTCATAAAAATTATCCTACTAATTAAGACTATCTCTTAATATAACTTAGATTGTTAAAAATGTTACTAGTTAAATAGCATTCTACTGTCCAAAATTTTGTCAAAACCATTATATTAACTATAGATTATATCAAGATTTGATATCCAAATACAATACATAATATATATATAGAAAATAAACGGTACTTAACAGGCATCGAGGAGTTGTAATCTTATAGAAATGTAAACTATTATTTCTTACCGTAACAATTAGAAAGAGGAAATTACACGGTAACATTCTCGAACACTCTACATAACTCATCAAATAATTTAATGCCACCATCATTACGATCCTGAAAATAAAAGTTATCACTCAAAGGAGTTTTTCATGGCATAGATATGTCTACCTCGTATCATTCTTTATAAATGTCATAGATGTAAAAGCGCAGTAAGGCTTAGTGGGTATACCGCTGCCACTGTCTTCGGCAGGGGGAGCCCCACACACCACCCTCTGGCCGAGACAGTACGTAACGTATTAACGCTATAAAGGATGATGTAATATTGATGATAATATTGCCATTTATTTCATATCTTATTCAATTAATTAACACTCATAATCCAAAAGAAAACGTTAATTAAAATCTCTACTCCATCAACGTTACATCTTTTGCTATATATTCGGTGCAAATATTTGGTCCTCGCTTAGTAATTTATATCTCTCATTTCAATTGTCTACTTAAGTACTAAAAGAAAAATCCCACCGAAATAATTGATAAGCTAACTTACGCAACCGGAATTGCAATCATGTAAAAGACGTAATCACGTAAGATATTCCTCAGCCAGGCGCTGTGAATTTAAAAAAAAAATAGTTTTAAAGTAGTCATATCCATATAATGAACGTGTAATATCCAAGTTCAAAGTTACTTACGTACTCAGTAATACAAACATGAATGCCGTCGTACATAAATACATTGAAAAAAGTATCATGAACATGACTGAGAGGAATCTATTGAACGATGGGTCGTAGTCGCAGTAGAACGCCTCTTCGTTACCTAATAATAATACAAATGATAAAAAAAAAATCAGTAATATCACGTAACATCTTCAAGGAATGTAACGTATAGCGGCGAAACGCATTGAGATTGAATTTTAGACGTATTATTTGCGATTAAAGAAACCGGAAATAGCATATGTACCATGGTCATGAAGTTCCGCAAAGTAGTTTAGTTTAGTTTTCAGACCAAGTGACTTATCATAGTATTGTTAGTAAAAATACACTAATACCTTAAAATCTAAAATCAAAGTATAGAGACAGAGACATAAAGACTGAATAAAATAAAATACACGAAAAATAATGTTTTAATTTATACATATTTTTAAATGTAGATTTGTATTTAAATGCTCGGGCTTACTCTTGAAGCACGCCCTTGGTACATTTCACTTTATTATCTTTATCTCATTACCACTGGTGATATTGCTATACTAAAAAATCTTTATCGGACCCATATCTTAAATCTATGACGAAGGTAAAAGTTAAATAAGATCATATAATTTTCATCATCTTTTATCTTTTGATTGTGTATTTTAGTATTCAAGCTTGCATTATAGGCCCGCCACAGCTGATAATATACTTGATAATTTTTTTATAAGCAATAAAGTTTGCAAGCTACTTGTTTATAATAAATACGGTATACATTGAGATTAAACTGAGGGTAGAACATGTAAAACATACCTTTAAATAAAATTCTCTGACCTCTCGGGCCAATGTAAACGCATGTTGGACATTTAGAGGTACCCTTTTGCGACGCTAAATAGTTCTTGTACATGAGGAATGCGCGTTTGCGTAGCGACTCGTTATCTTCGCAGGGGCCTGGATACATGCATTCCGCCATGTTCCTGCCCGTCTCCACATCTTTGTCGGTCACTTTTATGATTCTGGAGCACGCCCTCGAATCCCTCTCGCTGCACGGCACGTTGTACTCGCACTGCACGTTGACAGTCTCCCCTGCGTCATCATTGCAATCGCTGTCGTAACCCTGGTGGCACGTCACGCAATCTTTGTGCGCGGGCGTCACCAGTTTGGATTTACGCGAAGGCATCTGTTTTGAATCGCACAACACTGCTGATTTACTATTCGATCACTTGTAATTTCATTGTGTTCATTGCGAAATATTTCTATCAACAGAAATGCGGGATTGTCAAAAAAAAAGTTACTTGTCAAGCTTGACATAAATTCGTCACGTTTTTACACAGTTAATAAATAACTTTCTTTTTTTTTTTAAATAATAAGCGACGAAATTGAACTTTAATACCGTTCTTTAATCATCAAATTCGTTTTGATCGCAGCAGCTATTACAACATTGCTTTTCTGTTAGTCATACATAAGAAAACCCGAGTAAATCTTATTAAAATTCGAAATATACTTTATTCAATTAGCCTTTCACAGGCACAATGGTCAAATTCTAACGCCAATTCCACAGATATGTACTCTCCTGAGAAGAACCAGGTAAGAAACCTGGAGGCACTCTTTTATCATTCAGTTGTACATTTTCCTGTTATCAAATTAAATCGATTAATCTGCTCTAGTGTATTTTAGTCATTAAAATAAACTATATTACATATTTTCTAAAATACACCTCGCTATCTTTCGCTCCGGCTCGTCATTTATCATCAAGTGAAATTTACGTTAAGCCTTGGCAGGTAGTGCAAAGGTATCGTATACGAATTTCTTATAAAGTTTTGATGTTAATTATTTTATATCTAAACAGATAGGAAAGCGGAAGTATTTAAAGAAGATATAAGTGGTATATACTTTCCGTAATTTGGTCCGACTGCGAAAAGAAAGGACACCATTAGGTTGTAGTCGCTAAAAGTTAGGTATGACTCTTTTGCTGCTCGCGCATCAAAAGAGTAAGTGTAATATAAGATTTACCAACATAAAAAAGATAGTATGCGCTAATATTTAGTGTTTATGTATTAGGAAACAAAACAAATTATACTCTCATTAAAATCTTTACTAAATAAAAATCATTGTATAAAATTCAGTCTTCATCGTCTAATAAACCAAAAATTTGAACTAATTTTATAAATATACTAATAACGGACGTGTATATCAAAAATGCACCGAGGGCATAATCATCTTCCGAGAGCTCCACAGTACGTCCACCAAGTATTGTCTGAAGTTCTATTAACAGCATCTGAATTAAAATGCCAACAATATGTTTGTGAAACAAAAGGCCATTCATACACAAATCTTGAAAACTGCATGGCGAAATTATCTTTAACATAGGAGTATGTTTACGCTTTTCAATTACTATGAACACTAATATTGTTATTGAACAAAATGAATTACGATTTACATTTGATTTGAAGAGTTCTCTATGCAAAGGCACTATGTATTGATCAAGACATTCATTTAATAGTAAATTATGTGCCTGAGTATAAAAATGAGACATAAGTTAGGATGTTTACACAACATCACGTTATGTTAGACGCAATGTGACAAAGTCTCGTTACCAAAATTATTTCAGTTAATGAGTTATGAATTAATAGATAAATCATTAAATTTTAGAGTTTCGCGACAGAAATAGTTTCTGCGATGGTACCTCATGGCACCTAGACGGCGTCCAGAAATAGAAACCAAATGTCTGTATACAATAAAATACATCTATAATTAAAACTAAAAATTTGGAATAGTACGTCTACTATTCATTGTGTGTAACGAATATAATTTGTATGAATAACAAACTATTTGAGCAACAAAACCGTAAGTGTCTGTACCAAAGCATCGTATTGAAAGTAACAAAATTAAATTGTCTCCCTGTGCAGTGCAGTTTAAAATTTATATTGTAATTTTTTATTATTTTTATTATATTATAATTTTAAATTGCACTTCAAGTAACCCCCTGCTTGCCTTTGCAATATATAAACGCGTTTTTTACATTATATACCTAAATAATAGTACATTACTCAACGCTTTAAACGATAAATAACTTACAACAACTTCTAATAAAGTTCCAACGATTAATATGACCAATATCAGCGGTTTCATGAAGGTCCCCGTCAGCAACATGCCCAGTACGACGATCATAGAGATGATGGAGAACGCTGTCACTATCGCAACAACATACAATATCAAACTTGTAAAATCAAACTGAAAAAAAAACAATCTATAATTTATTAAATTCAAAGTACTAACTGATCGATTCTCCTACATGTATATATCAACGTACAGCCTAAACCGCTGCTCCTAAAAACAGGGAACTTGGATGGTGTGTTCTTTGTCATGTGCCTACATTTATATATCAAAGCACAGCCTAAACCGCTGCTCCTAAAGACAGGGAATTTGGATAGTGTGTTTTTTGTCATGTGCCTACATTTATATATCAAAGCAAGCCTAAACCGCTGCTCCTAAAGACAGGGAATTTGGATGGTGTGTTCTTTGTCATGTGCCTACATGTATATATCAACGCACAGCCTAAACCGCTGCTCCTAAAGACAGGGAATTTGGATGGTGTGTTCTTTGTCATGTGCCTACATGTATATATCCACGCACAGCCTAAACCGCTGCTCCCAAAGACAGGGAATTTGGATGGTGTGTTCTTTGTCATGTGCACCATTAAGGTTTTTCGAAACTTCACCCCTGGGAGTGGGGGGAGTGTTTCGAATTTCAATGGAACTTTGACTTTTTATTCTCCAAGTCTAAACTCGAAATTTGGTACAATTCAATATGAACGACTTCGTTAATTATCAATATCTCATATAAAGTCGAAGTTAAATGTTGGACCATTGCTGATAAAAATTAATCCATCGACGAGCTAAGAGCAAATAATTGATATACTTGTTCTTTATTGATTTAATATACACGAACAAACAATGTAAAGAAAAAAAAAAAATTGCGAACGAAAACCACAGTTGGTTTTACTGTGCGCCGCAATCTTATTGCTGAATAAAATTTAAGAAAACATATACTTGAGAGTAGAAATTCAGAAGTAGAAATAGCAACACGTTGTAAATGAATAGCTCAAGTATTCGCAGAAAGAAAAATGGTGCACACTCCACGATCGATTCAAGAAATATTTTTTTAATAAATGTTAATAATTTTTCTACAGCGTTTATTGGGTGATTTATTAATTAGATAAGGTATAATATATTCCGGCATCCGTTTGCCGTAGTCGTTAACGTATTTTGGAATAGCCAAGTTAATGACAAAATTACTTACTTTAGAAAACGCTAACAAAACGCACACGAACACCACAGCCGCGGTCGCTATGACCGCGTAAAGCACTATTTCCGTTCTGTAATGTGAACTGATTTGAGCTGATATTATACTCATTGCAATCACCTGCAAAATATATATTTAGTTTGTGCATTAGTTATGTAGTAACACCTTAATACTTTTCTCTTTGGGGCATAAGCGAGTTTTGATCGAATCTCCATCCCGCTAGATGCGAAATCTTATTAACAAGAATACGCTGATCTACCCTTAATTAAGACCGGCTTGTTTATTCGAGCCGGGCGACGTTTTGGAGCGGTGAATTTGCTATAAATCAACAAATAGAATTTAATAAGATATCCGCACTAGTTTAAAAATTAATACGAATGCAGTGGGAGTCGGAAATAGGAGCTGAGAAGTGGAAAGGAGAAAAGATCGCGGGTGCGGGTTGCGTTGCTACACGTTTATTAATATACACGGTCGGCAACTTCTTATTACTCCACTAATCCACTCCATTGGCTTGCTCCACTCCAGCACACAAAAAACTACATCGCTACAACACAGATCGATCAATTAAATAGCGTTTGAACAATTGCTTACTAAATTACCAATATGAAATATTATCTCTGATTTTTTGTATGGTGTCACAAAGATTACCATATTACTGATCTATTGCAACGTTGTTGAAAGTCTACCATCGTTTATGTATATGCACAACATACAATGCAGCAATGGCGCAGTGGTTTACCGTTTGCCTCGTAATATGTTTTCGATTCTTAGACCCTATCAGTAGTGGAGTGAATGGTGACACGAGTTTTTTAAAACCCCAGGAGGGTTTGAAAAAACTGGCTACCACCCTCAATGTCAATCTGCCGATATAACAGTATTGCAATTTTCCGGCATTCATACATATGAGAGCCAGATATATTCTGGGCGAACACGCTTTACCATCTACGGCTTCATTGTCACTTAACATCAGGTGAAGACGAGGCCAAGTGTAATAACCGGTAAAAAAAGTATTCTAGGCGGGGGCGTTAATCCTCTACGGTCTCTTTGACGCTTAAAGACATGTCAAACAAAATAAAATACCGTTTTTTTTTGGCTTCAGAATTCAAAAAACATTTTGTACAAACCCAATTAGGGTACGAAAGCAAAAGCATGGCGGGTTGCAGTACTCACCACAGCTGCATTTCGTACACCGCCAAAATAAGGGTCAGGTTTTATTCTCTTGATGTTAAAGAAAGATCTAAGAGACTAATACAGCACTTACCGTAAGAAATAAAATTACAAAGTTGCCCGGTGGATACCTAGCGCATGGACTGCACGAAATCGCGTAGTTTATACCCAACAGAAGTACCCTGAAAGTTTTTTTTTTTAATTATATATTAGCATTATTAGCCTCTTCAGCTGAAATGGTGACTCCAGCTCATGATGAACCTCCCGACATTATTGCATAACAAGAACAAAATAAAATACACATGAAACAAAATAAAAAGAAAGTAACTGTTACAAATAGAGCGAAGTAAAAGAATACGTTAGCAGTGCAAAAACCTTATACGTATATATAACATTAAGGTAAATGTGTGAAACAAATATTATTTTTGTTAATAAACAAATTATTTGAGCAACAACATCGTAAGTTTCTATATCAATCACTCATCTTGAAACTAGAAAATTTATAGGTCTGTCTAAGCAGTATTAATTGAAATTCAATTGCATTTCAAGAGATTAGTACGCAACCTCACACATCATCGGTTTTCTAAAACAACGGCACATTTGGTCTGGTATCCTTCATTAATTGTATAAAATTTTTAAAATTATCTAGAAATTGCGTTTTAATATTGATATCGGGTTCTGGTTAATGAAATAAAAAACACGTGTAAGTACTTCCGAGGGATGTGTGATTTATATGTTTATAGATATCAAAGGATGAATAAATAAATAAACTAAGTCTACTACAAAACAGTCATTTTCGAAATGTGTCGATATTTTAGAAGATTTGCGATATTAGAAAAGAATTTTTTTTATTGCCAAATAATAAAAAGAATCTGTTAAAGCCCAAAACCTGACATTAAAAAAAAATAGCACTGCAATATAGGAAAAATAATGGTATAGCTTTTTCTAAATAGCTTTTTTCTATTATTAAATATTAAAAATTACTTACATTGCCATAACAGCCATCATCATCCCGCTTGTATGGAAAAATTGTTTCATTCCGGGGCTTAAAGCAAAGTGAAGACTATTTTACTAACATCCAATTCGTAACACTTTGGAAAAATCATATGTTTTTTTCAATAAGACTCTACCAAATATCGCTAAAGGGAATCAATGTTTTGCTTCAATGATAATAAACGTTCGTTCAACAAAAACAGTAGACTGCATGTTAAAAAAAATTACATGATATTAATTAATTTTAACAGTTACACGTGTACGGGTAGTCACTTATAAATTGTGTATTTATTCATTAATCTTAATTGGATAAACTACAAAAGAAATAACAATCAAACTATTGTACAATTCACTATAATGAAAATTAAATCGTATTAGTGTTCATTATATTCTTTAAAACATGTTAATGGTATGAAAACTGTTGAAAAATGTGTCATTATCACAGATCGTAGTATTTTATGAATGACGAATATAGTGGTAAAAGCACTTAACTTGTTAAGGATGATAAAAAGTTAGTATTTGATAATCGTTAAAGTTCTGTTAACTTTGTTTATTGGCTAACGCTATTTGGATGTATAAATTAAAAAAGAAATGTCGTTATACTTTCATGCAATAATATGCTTAATGTTGCTGAAAATAATAGATATACGAGTATGCAGTACAGGTACGACCACTTTGATGTAACCAGTAGATGATGATGTCAATTCATAGATATATTATATTATTGATATACACAAATTAAAAAAAGGTGGAAGCCGTATCATTAAAAAAAA